>JAVYIG010016682.1:0-29966 GCA_035222895.1 Strongylocentrotus droebachiensis | reverse complement strand
GAATTTGTTTAAAATAAAACAAAGATTAAAGAAAGCATTTACTTTCACTAAGAAAACTCACCCATCTGCCGACTCTAGAAGTTCCATAAAATAGGAGATATCCAGCTTTTAAGCACTCCCTTCCTTCTACGCCTGGCCGTACGCAAGAGCCTTGAAACGATCAATCTCATGGTCCCAAAAATTACGTCAAGAATTAGACAGGCCCGAGGGAATAGGCGTGTCATTGACCGAACAACAAGTTCAAAACTTCGCGCGAAAGTACATTCATCTTTCGGCTAGCCTTGAATCGGTCGCACACACCATGGAGTTAACTCCATGCACACACCGAACCACTTCAACCAGGCAAGCCTGAAATCGAAGAATTCGAACCATCAATGCAATGTACGTACGACTACTACATCTACGAGTAAAAAAAGAAGGAAAGAACTAGATCTAATTCATTTATATTTACCTTAGAATGGTATTCCAATAACTTGATTTCCTCATGAGTATTCCTTATGATTTCAGTCGGAGATCTACTGTACAATCAACAAGAATTAGAACGACCTCCATAATTATCCATGCAGCTGTGCAGCTCACACTCGCTAGTACACATGATACCACAACAATACATATCGCACGTACCATGTGTGTAGTACAGCTGGGTCTCTCTTTCTCTTTCTCTCTCTCTCTCTCTCTCTAAGCTGTACGCGACAACTAACCATGTATCATAATCACATCATCCAATCATATCTTTCCGTCCTAACTTCTCAATTGGAGTATAGACTGCTCACGTAGACATTTTTTTACTGAAATATCTTTTTTAAACATTTTTCATATATGACTTACTGTACGAGCTCGAGTCTCGTGCTGTGAGAATAAGGTACTGTGTGTGAGACTAGCAAAATTTGTTCGGTGGGCGTTCCGACCGGAGCTCATACTAGGCCTGAGTCATCACGGGTTTTGCCGAACCCGGGTTTGACTTGAAAATTTCGGGCGGGGACCGGGTACCCGAAATTTTCACCACTGACACTAAAAATCGTATGCATGCAGCGGCGGAGTTAAGATTCAGTAGTTGTTCTAATAATGCGACGGAAAAGACAGTTACTGCTTTCAAAACAATAAAATAATCAATTGAATTGAATGAAGATGCTTTAAAAAATAAATGGATATCGTTTCAGTTGACGGTAGGTGTTTTTATCGCTCTAAAATTGAGGCTGCAAGAAAGTAATCACGCTTCGATCGTGGTACCGATCGAGTGCGTTCAGAAACGGAAGTGGAAATATGACCCACGGAAGTGGAAATATGACCCACGGAAGAGTGAGCAAGAAAGTCCCACACCCAAGACTAAAATGTTGATCAGACTATTACAATTAAATCGTAATACTAATAGGCATTAATTTAATTGTCAAAATATATCCACAACATAATGGTTTACCCTTGATATTTTGATGAAGGAAAATAATTTAAAGCTCTTGAAATAACATCGAAGTGCCTTTCGTTCCTTCTAAAAATGCGTGTGTAACGGCAAGCTGAAGTTACGAGTCAAGCTTGATGTGCATGTTTACATCCCTACACCGTCATCCGAGCTGATCGGAACAATAAGCATTAAACCAATTAAAAAACATCACGTAAGGATTTCAGGGACTCCAATTCAACGAAATTACCATTAAAAAATAATAAGCCTTGACAAATAATACGATAGATATTCATAATATCTTACAGAAATAATGATATTTCATGAGCTACGTACTCGATATCGAGTTCAGCTAGCCATCATTTTGAAATGAGACGTAAATGCCATGCGGCACAGTAGACTGTAGAGGGCAGCATGCATCAGAGAGGGAAAATTCGCGGGCCTTAGATCACGTGATATTCACGTGACTTAGATCACGTCATATTTTCCTCTCTGCCGCATGCTGTCGAGTCTACTGCGCTAGTGCGCTGCATGAAAATTATGTCTCATTTCAAAATGATGGCTAGCTGAACTCGATGTCGAGTACGTAGCTCATGAAATATCATTATTTCTGTAAGATATTATGAATATCTATAGTAATATTTGTCAAAGCAAATTATTATTTTACGGTAATTTTGTTGAATTGGAGTCCCTAAAATACGTGATTTTTTTTAAATACTTAATGCTTATTGTTCCGATCAGCTCGGATGACGGTGTAGGGATGTAAACACGCATATCAAGCTTGACTCGTAACTTCACTACTTCAGCTTGCCGTTACACACGCATTTTTAGAACGAACGAAAGGCACTTCGATGTTATTTCAAGAGCTTTAAATTATTTTCCTTGATCAAAATATCAAGGGTAAACCATTATGTTGTGGATATATTTTGACAATTAAATTAATGCCTTTAGTATTACGATTTAATTGCAATAGTCTGATCAACATTTTAGCCTTGTGTGTGGTACTTTCTTGCTCTGTCTTCAGTGGGTCATAGATCTACTTCCACTTCCGTTCTGAGCGCACTCGATCGGTACCACGAAGCGTGATTCCTTTCTTGCAGCCTCAATTTTAGAGCGATAAAAACACCTACCGTCAACTGAAACAATATCCATTTATTTCTAAAGCATATTCATTTGATTATATTGAAATATAAGTTTGTGAATTGCATATTTTTCGTTCTAGGCCTAGTCTATATTTCAAAATATCAGTGTGAAATTTAATTTTGAAAAACCCGAAACCCGAAAACCAAAAACCGGGTTTCAGCTCGACGGTCGGGGCCCGGGCGGGGACCCGTTTCGACTCAGGCCTAGGCCTCATACATTATTCATATTATGATGTCGTAAGATCTCTATTTGGGGCTCGAACAATCATGTCTTTGTTCACAGTTTTTCTCCCCAATTTGAGATGGCTCTAGCTATGGGGCTCAAACCAACGCAAGATTGACAAAAACATCGTACTCTATCTACCTTCGTATGTGCAGTTTGTAAAAATCTGCAATTAAAAAGATATAATCCTTTTTCGTTATATTTTCTAGTTGTTAAAAGTGACATTTGTGCACAACTAATATGTTAATCTCTATCAAAAGTTCTTTGATATTAAATTGATTCCATATTTTTAGGCTCTACCTTCAGTCATTGAGAAGGATTTTAGTGAGCTAACCTCATCGCCCTCTAGGACCCTTTTAGTTTCTCTTGTGCGTCCGCTAAGTTTGTCTGCTAACAGAATTATTGGACTTAAATACGTCAAAATCTGCAAGATCGTCAACAAATGGTGAAAGACCGTTACAGATCCGTGATTATAGGTATGTTGTGGAGTGTGTAATTGTGTATTTGTTATACATTTTATTCCATAGATATTTGTTTTCTTTTTTTTCCCCTTTTTTTTTCTTCTGGTAATTTTCTGACTTGGGCGACGAGCGCACAAATCGTAGGCGTAGAAGCCTTACGCCCGGGCATTGGCCTCCCTAATAGAAGCAAGCTTGGCGCTAAGCCGCTAGTGTACTTTACTCTTTAGTATCCATTTTGGACCCGTAACTCCAGCGTGGAGATACCCTACTAAAACATACCCCAAAACCAACTTGCCCATTATCTTCATCAATTGTTCAAATAATGGTCAGGATATCAGGTCGTTAATCGTTGTATTTCTTACCCCTTTCTTGTGACAATTTTCTTATCTTTCTTGGAGAATTTTTCCTAAAAACTTAGACAATATTTACTTTTTCACAGATTTCACAGCAAACTGCTGCACAATTACAATACAATATGCATACCGTACTGACGAAGGGGTGCAGGCGTGTGAGCGTGCGTGAAACTATCTATTGTGAAGCTATTATCATGTATAAAGTAATGTAGAGTATTACTGCGGTCCTACATTTTGCCTGATGCAGAACCAGAAAAAAATAACCTGCCATGATTACTCTTATCATTCATTTTAAAATCTATGTGGGCCAAATATATTTGAAGAGCAAATGTTGATGATTTAATGAGAGAATTGGATCATAGATATATATTATTACTAAAGAAAGTACTAACTCCAGGGAGCTCCAGGTTGGGTCACATTTTTTCACAATGTAAAGAGGTAGTCATTACAATTTTGTTGAATATCAACTCAAATTGAAATGTGCATGATTGTCATGTGTCTGGTCAGTTTTCTCTACAATTTGAATTCCTATAAATACCTACACTTTATGCAGAACCAATGTAAAGAATGTACAGTATAAAATTTGCTTTATAGACCGAATTACATATACATAATTTATGTAATTTTATAAGCCTTTGAAAATAAAGAGTGTAGCTTATGACCCCTCCCCCATCATAATACAAGTTTTCTTTTCTTTTCTTTCCAGACTTGAACTTGATTTGATCATGGGCAAGATATGCAAAGTAGTGGTGTGCGGGTCAGCAGGAGTGGGGAAGACTGCGGTCTTGGAGCAGGTCATCTATGGAACACACCGTGTCGGACAGGTTGGTATCCACCACAGCTATTATTGTGATTGTTTCATTATTGCTAACAACATTAATAAAAGCATTTTTATCATTATCATTAACATTATAAACAATAACATCGATCACTGTCATCGAACGATCATCACCATCTTCATATCATCATCATATACCATCACCACCACCATCATGTCATCATCATCATTATCATCATCATCATCGTTACCATCATCATCATCATCATCATCATCATTATCTTCATCACCATCACCATTATCATGCCATCATCATCACCATCATCATCATCATCATCATCATCATTATCATCATCATCATCATACCATCAATAATCATCATCATCATCCTCATCATCATCATCAGCATCACAATCATCACCATCACTGTCATCACCATCATCTTCATATCATCATCATCATCATCTGACATCATCATCAACATCATCTTCATCATCATCACCATCACTCTCATAACATCATCATCATCATCATCATAACATCATCACTATCATCATCGTCACCTTTCATCTTATAGGGGTTTTCATTAATCTGATATACAGGGTCACTTTAAAGAGATAACCATTTTATCCAATTGTTTGAACATTTCTGTCAAATAATCTCTGACTATGGATGTTTTGAAGCACATACTTTGTGCAAATATCAACACTAAGATTTACAATCAATTCAGCTTTGCTGAGTTCTAGCTGGCCCGAGCTTCAAGTTAACAAATAATAATAACAATAATAATATGACATACTTATATGGCGCGTATTTCCCTATGCCGTGTAGTGGAGAGAAAGAAATGAAAAAAATAATATTGGGAAGAGTGAGACACTCAGTACACTTCCTAAAGTCCTTGTTTATAATTGGATATTTACTACAAGAAATGTTCACAATTTTTAATATTTCCTGGCAATTTATGTCAAATCTCTGCTGATGCAAACTTGATGCTTATTTTAGGTGTAGTAAGGAGAGAGTTTTGCGAGGAGCTGTAAGTTTTTGGTTGATTCTGTGAGAAATTTCAGAACAAACGATGAAACCATTTTTTAATATTTTTTTATAGGAAACAACTTGTCCTACGATTGAAGACATCTACGTAGCCAACATTGAGACAAATAGAGGAAGCAGAGAAAGGGTCCGGTTCTACGACACCAAGGGCTTGGTAAGATACATGTGGGCTGTTAAAGTGACTCGGTAACATTACCTCAGATTCTGAAACAAAATCCTGGATTTAACTCATGCTGCAATCGTAATTATAAACCGTTAGGTCAGTCAGGAATCCCATGACTTTTACAATCTGATCGCCTGTCTAATTATCAAGATATTTATGATTGCAAATCCAATTTTTCCTTATGGTTTTTATAACACTACAGTCTATCGGGGGAAATGAGTATGGTAAAACCGGTCACTCAATGGTTTTTACTTTATTGAGGCACTTCATGATCATTTTGAAGTGCAATTTTCCTAGGGCTTCAATATTACACCATATCACAGACACTGATAACACGAAAGGCCATGCATCTCAGATTTAACATTGTTAAACGATGATATGCCACATTGATTTTTATGTGTAAATGAATGGACACTGAGCACAACTAATGTCCTCCACGTATTCACAGAGCTCTATGTTAAAGGTAATGCAAAGTTTTAGGAAATTTTGAAAATTCGATGAATAACATTTTATAGATGCTCACATTGCCGAGCAAACTACAGTAACTTTCGTATCCTATCAGGTACCCATTTAAAACTGAGTGGAGAGTGGCAAATGTAGATTAATGTCTTGCCAAAGGACGTTGTGCCAGGCTGGGATACCATATCACCCTTGTCCTTGTCAATCACAGTGTCATTGTTTTTTGTTTTTGTCCTCTTCAGAGGTATTTATTCGATTATAAAATACATTTAACAAAAAAATAATTGAAACAGAAATATACATTCACTTTACACCTCATCTCTTGAAATATTTACGATTAGACAGTGTTATTGTCATGTTTATTGTTATTGCCATTTTTCTTCTTTTACCCAGACTTCCATCAATCCAGATCTCCCCAAGCAGTACCTCAGCATGGCAGATGTAAGTTAAACAGTGAAACCTGCTTATAAAGACCGCTCGAGGGAAACAAGAAAAGCAGTCTTTATGAGCAGGTGGTCTTTATAGGCATGTTCCTATAGTACAGGTGTCAATGGGAAACCATATTAGAGGGAAACTAAAAAATGCAGTCTTTAAAGGCCATGTCCACTCTCAAACTTTTTTTGATTGGTTTGTCTGATTTTTCTGCTTCTATTGGAAGTTTTTGGAGTGGACTTGGCCTTAAAAGACAGGTTTTCTTTCTATACAGGTGGTCACTAAAGCAGGTTTAGCTGTTCATGGGCTCTTAAACATGTATTGTATGTTAACGCTTTGAATAACGCTGATGTTGGCTGTTTTGTTGACATTTTCGTGTTGCTTATATTATTATTACCCACAATTAGCTGGCTCATGTATTGTTATTTTTAATTAAATAATTAATTAATGGTCCCCGTGTTTTTTTAAAAAGTGGAGCTGAATTGGTATGATCGTGTTGGCTAATTATCTTCATAGCAATTTTAGGTTCTAAAAGGGCACTTTAAATGTCATAGATAAGAATAAGAGCAATAACCATGCAGTTTGAAGGCATTTGCGGTCTGAAAACAGAACTCAACTATCCCTTTAACTTGGTTTCTGTGTGAATCATCTTATTGCAGGGGTTCTTATTGGTATACAGCACTACCAGTCAAGAGTCCTTCAAGATGCTCGAACACATCAAGAAAGAGATTGATAAGCTCAAAGACAAGGACAAGAAGGAGGTATGTATTACATTTAAAGGGATCGTTTAACAATGTTAAATCTGAGATGCATGGCCCTACGTGTAATCAGTGTCTGTGATATGGTGTTATATTGAAGCCCTAAAAAAATTCCACTTCAAAATTATCAAGAAGTGCCTTAAAAAGTAAAAACCTTTGAGTGACCAGTTTTACAATACTCGTTTTCCCCAATAGACTGTAGTATTACGAAAACCGTTTGTTAAACGCAAAATTTGATTTTGATTTTCAATCATAAATATCTTGATAATCAGACAGGTGATCGGCTTGTGAAAGTCATGGGGTTCCTGACTGACCTAAAGGTTTATAATTATCATTGCAGCAGGAGCTAAATCAAGGATTTTTTTGAAGGATCTGAGACAAAGTTACCGGATCCCTTTAAAGGGGAAGTCCACCCTGGTATTAAGTTGGTTTTAATAGAAGCAGTAAAATGAGAGAAACTGGTCTGGGAAAGTTTGATTCCTATTACAAATTTATAAGAAAGTTATGAATTTTTAAAGTTGCGATCAATCAATTGCAAATTGGCAACTCAGGGCAACTCATCTTGGGAGCTTCCCAACCATTGCTCTGTACTATAAAAAAAAAAATGGAAATTGTCATTTTCCCTTCAGAAAGTGTCCAATTATGCATGCACCCTAAAAATAATTATTGCAGATACCGGTATGTTTCTATACAAACCCCTGAATGGAAAAAGTGTACAGTGTATACCATTATTAATGACAAAGAAAATTATGAAAATTTATGAAATCTTTAATATGTACAGAGCAAATTGGAGAGGACCTCCCAAGATGTGTCACAGTGTTACCAATTAGTGTTTAATTGATTGCAAATTTAAAAGTTAATAACTTTCCTAGTTTTAATCAGATATTGCTCAAACTTTCACTGACATTTTGATCTTATTTTTCTGCTTCAATTCAAACCGTTTTCATATCAGGGTGCACTTCCCTTTTCAGGTTCTCACCAGTGCATAAAGCCCTTGGTGCTCATAACAAGCTCAAATGATTTTTTTTTTTTTTTTTTTTTTTTTAATGCCAAGAGTAAATTATCCCTGAAATTGGTGCCCACAAGTGTATGAAAAATTGGTCAATCTTGCTTTAAAGAGAAGAATGAGTTCCGGGAAGATTCAAGACAATAAATATAATAGTAGAAATACTGCCCAGGGAGTGGAGTTGGTGCTAATTGTGCCTGAGTGAATCCGACGACTGGGATAATTATATCTGTAAAGCACTTAAAGACAAATTCTATTTTGCTATAGAAATCCATCTTATTATCATTATTTTCCCCTCCATTTGCATCAATGCTCAACAATATCCCGTAAAAAGTCTGGCACAAGATCTAAACAAAACACAAAATCCCACCAAAGTATTGAATATATTGTGTTTCTCTCTCTCTCTCTCTCTCTCTCTCTCTCTTAGATATCGGTGGTGATGATTGGTAATAAAGTGGACCTACATCAGCAGAGACAGGTAGAGTTCAGAACAGCCAGTGACTGGGCAGTCAAAGAAAAAAGTAAGTTAACCCTTTACATGCCACCCAAATATTCTCATTGTGCCGCATTGTTTTTATCATGGGATACATATACCAAAGGCTTCAAGATTTATTTAACTGTTTCCTGTACAAAATTAATCTCTACGGGTGTTGAAAGGGTTTTCATGGAGCTAATCAAGAATGGAATTGTGTAACTTTGCAAAGCCATTGTGCTACCCCAAGCCATCCTTCCCTTAAAGGGATCCGGTAACTTTGTCTCAGATTCTGAAACAAAATTCTGGATTTAGCTTATGCTGCAATGATAATTATAAACCTTTAGGTCAGTCAGGAACCCCATGACTTTCACAAGCCGATCGCCTGTCTGATTATCAAGATATTTATGATTGGAATTACAAATTTTGAAAACCGTTTACCAAACCGTTTTCATAACACTACAGTCTATTGGGGAAAATGAGTATGGTAAAACCGGTCATTCAAAGATTTTTACTTTCTTGAGGCACTTCTTGATCATTTTGAAGTTCAATTTTTTTAGGGCTTCAATATTACACCATATCACAGACACTGATAACACGTAGGGCCGTGTATCTCAGATTTAACATTGTTAAACGATCCCTTTAAAATGTGCCTATTTTTATGAGCAAAATTGCATGTGTGGCAGAAGAGCGACCGTGCAGAGAGGTGTAGGAAGCAACTGAAATGTAATGATAGCTTTGAGTATTGGTTATTTAAAGATAAAGACCAGTTTTGGAAACGCCCCACTCTCAAAAAATGAAATGGAAACTCTTATTACCAATCATGTGAAAGAATATATGTTTTGACTAATACGTGATGATACAAATTTGGCCGAGAAACCGCCTACTAATTGATATATTTGGTAAATTATTATATCTATTTGGACCTGATAGATATCGCGCACGTGTCGCGTAATCCCATATACATCTTTCTGTGTACAGTGCTTGTAACTTTACAAGACTGGGCTAAATTTCTTATCATTTTGATGATTCCAGAACCTTGCAGTACACACCTATACTTATATGCTAGCTGATCAACCTTTTCTGATGGATTCCACAACGTTTCTTTCACAATGCAATCGCATGTCCATAACTGGTCTTTATCTTTAACTACATTATATTGTGATTCTAGAACAGGATGAGCATAAAAGTAGTAAATTTTAATAGCCAAATTTACATTGAGCACATACGCACCACGGGGGATGTTCAAGGGTAGGGTTTTACTATTATCCTGGCTTTACTGCTGTTACCCTTATAGCCCAGATGGTGGGAGGGGGTATAGGTCCTGACAATTTGAGACGCTGAAAGGAATAAATTTAGAAAATCACTTACTACACCAGGGTGGAGAGTGCCACAGCACCAGGTTTGGACTTGAACAATGAAAAGTACCATCTAAAGCCTCGGTCACAAATGCCATTACGAACTGCTACGAACGCTGTACGAACGATTTTCAGACAATGGAAATTCGGGAAGACAATGGAAAAATTCATACAAAATTATCGTTCGTACAAACTTTTGTGACCGTAGCATGAGGTACCCATTTTAATGATTTTTATTGATATAATTTTCATTTCCTTTTTCCTTCTATCCTGAATGCAGTCCAATTCTTTGAAGTGATGGTAGCCAATAGCAGTAGTCTCGTCCAGCCGATCGTCTCTCTTACATCTAAGCTCACTATGATGAGATAACTACCTGTCAGTGACCTTGAAGGGAGGTCTAATTCCTCTGGGCCAAACTAGTGCAGAGGGGCTTTGAAAGATTTTTATTGATGTGATTTTCATTTCCTTTTTCCTTCTATTTTGAATGCAGTCCAATTCTATGAGGTGACGGTAGCGAATAGAAGTAGTCTCGTGCAGCCGATCGTCTCTCTTACATCTAAGCTCACTATCCCTCCAAGTAAGTGGACTCGTGTTATTGCTCATGAAAAGTAACCAAATCATTACCGGTATTAATGTTGAGTGTGTGTGGTTCTATGCGAGTATATTAAATATAGACTTGATGACTTGATGATCTAAAAGGCTAAGAAGCTCATCTGTACAACCGCCACCTCTTGGCGACTAGCGAACAACTGGAATTCTTGATTACTGCAGTTATGAAAAAAAAGAGGGAGAGGGGGGGGGGGGATGATCTGTTTTGCTTTTATTACCTGGATTTCTTTTTTTGTATTCATTGTCCATAAAAGTAGGTAGGGTTGATATTTGCATTGAGTTTAACAAACAGTTTGTTTTAAATTTATTTAATTATTTTGATTAAATTGCTCTTATTCATCAACAGCATCATGTACAACAACACAAGTGGATGCAAATTTTCCAGCGATTTTCCACTTTCTGCTTTTTTGTACAATTTGTAATTCAAGCATTCTAGATCAAAAGTTACAATATATTGTCACTATATGGTGAGGTGTTAACAAATTATCGGTGGTATCTCATATTTTTTCTCGATCAATTTTGTTTTGCTCTACAGCCAAATCAACCTTCTCAATATCAGTGCGGAATTTCAAGCCGAAACAACTGCAAAGCTTTGGCGATTCATGACCACTGTCCCACCCCTTCATATTGATGTCTTGAAAGAGGAATCTAAAGCAAGGACACACTCACATATGTGCAAGGTTATAGATAGATAACTTTGCACATCTTACGTCTGTTCCGCTGGGACTACCTACGAGGCGAGTGTGCGTTCTTGATCGTGATTGAGAGCTTGCAAAGGAGTAAGATTGCCGGCCAAAACCACTTTAAAATTCTACTTTATCAAAGTGATAGCCGTCCAGTTGTATGGAAATAGATATTATTTCATCCTACAGTGTAAAAGGCAAGTATTGTCTGTAAACCTTGTATATTATTGTGGCACAGATACTTCCATGGCTTTTTATGCGGACTGTGACGGAAAGTGACATAGCCCAACATGGGGATGGTTCTATGTTGAAGTGGAACATGACTAGTGGTGGTTTAGTTAGCTCCATTCGTCCTGGCTCTAAAACTTCCACAGCGCAAGCATGGAAGCAAGACCAGGACTAGAAAGAAGTCCTGGGCCCCCGTCTTATAAACAGTTGTGATTAATCGCGACTTATTTGCGATTTATATCAATTGCAACTATGTACTTAAGAGATAGGAGTCTGCAAACTTGCGATTGATTTGGATCAATAGTAACCCTTTGTAAGACGGGGTCCTGGTTTAACTGTGGACCAGATGAAATAGGTCTGCTCAGTATATTTTGCTTGGCGCTGAAAATAAAACTTAAGAAAACCTAGACATACTTTCCCAACTTCTGGGGCAAAGGGAATAGACCCAAGTTATACATGTACATTGGGCTTGGGCTATTCTGGACTTGGACTAGACCAGACTTCTGTTATTTATAGACTTAATTAAATATATGTACACAGTATAAACTGTTCAATCTCCAAAACAAACAAAATTATATGAAACCTGTACTTATTGTAGAAGTGTCAAAAATCATGTTTCAAGTACTGGTAACAATTTGTTTTCCAGATTTTGTGTATGTTTGAATATATAGTGAAAATTATTTACAGGTGGCAACTTCTCTAAAAATGACACACTTGTGGTGAGAGTTCCGTAAAGAAATAAAAAACCTGTCATAACATGTACATACATTTTTGTTCTCTTTTCTGGGAGGGGGGGGGGGGAATCATTAAAGCCTATTGGCCTTTGATAGCCTCATCTGTTTCTATCTTCTTTTTGAAGACACGCTTGTTTTCAGGGGCGTTTGAATTGTTTTGTATTGTACATTTGTAAAGTAGCACCGTTAGGTTTGTTTTCATCACAAGTTCAAAGCAGTAGAGTATATTTGTATGAATTTATCTAATTATTATTTAAAATTATAGAATGGGCCTCCTACATAGCCACTTACGTCCACAGTAACTCTTATCACAAGGTTCCTAAAGTAAGGTCCAGAAACGTGACATCGCCAACACCACATGTATGAAATGCACTTCTTATCGTTTGACTAGGTTTGCAGTCAATTCTTGATATTGATTACTGCTTCCTTTTTGTTTGTTTGGTTAAAAGTTTGTTGTCATAGTTGTAGAACATTCCGAAATCACTGCCAAAACCATTCATCTACAAGCTCGGTTGATTGAGATGGAACAGAGGCTTTGACCACGTGTCTGTAACAATCCAGTCAGATTAATATCTCGGGGGCCCTAACATGTTTTTGTTATCAACATCCTCTCCCCCTCCCCTCCATCAAGAAAAGGGCATGTTCTGAAAATGTCTCATCAGAATTTGTTGTTATATATATATTGTGCAATTGTAAACAATAGCCTTTCATATATTTACAGATAATTGTTGTCTGCTGCTGCAGCTCTGTTATATATCACTGATCTACATTCTTTGAAAACCATTTAGTATTAGATTCACTATTATTTTTGGTGAAAAATTTACAAATAAAAGGGGTCATTTAACAGTTCGATCCTGAAAAGCAAGTGATTCAAAAAGTATTCAAATTACATTATTTGGGGGGCTCTTTATCTTCTTCGAAATGACAATATTTTTATTGTTTTTTCATCAAAGTAGGGAAGTGCAGCAAATCTTTATTTTGGGTGAAAAATAAAAAATAAATTAAAGGGTCACTGAAAGGTTTCTAGTAATGTTCCTCTGTTCCTTTGTTGGTCAAAATGTTCCAATTCATGTATGTTTAGTCCATTCTTGCCAAGACTGTATTCAATATGATTAAAAATTGACATTAAAAATGTATGAATATAAAGCATAGTAGGCAGTTTTTCACATTATAGTTAACACAACTAAATTATTCATTCCCCTTTTAAATTTGAGGTTTTGTGTGTTTTTCATATTAAAGATAAAGACCAGTTCTGGTCATGCGATTGCATTGTGAAAGAAACGTTGTGGAATCGATCAGAAAAGGTTGATCATCTAGCATATAAGTATTGGTGTGTACTGCAAGGTTCTGGAATCATCAAAATGTTAAGAAATTTGGCCCAGTCTTGATAAAGTTACAAGCACTGTACACAAAAAGATGTATATGGGACTACCCCCACACGTGCGCGACATATGCGTTATATCTATCAGGTCCAAATAGATGTAATAATTTACTGAATATATCAATTAGTTGGCGGTTTCTCAGTAAAATTTGTATGATCACGTATTAGTAAAAACATATTTCTTTCACATGGTAATAAGAGCTATTATACAACACCTACGTGGATCCTTGTCATTTGATTGGACGATTGTTGGTCACATGATATTCAATAGATGGTATATTGCACGGTCATGCATTTTTGGTTATATGCGCCGTGCATTTTTGGTTATATGCAGACTGCGTACCTCTCTGCTGCATGTGCGCGCGCGTATCCCTGCGTGTATCTGACGCGAAGGCAATCTGCCTGTAATTGAGAAGGCTTGACTCGAACTGTAATTTATCTTTATAAGGAGTAAAGCATAATTTGTTGATTAACGTTCTATTAGGTCTTCTTCGATGTTGTATAAAACAAATAATGAATGTTTTTCATTCGTTTAATAGTGCAAATATTTTCATTCGTTGAAAGATTAACGTTAATTCTATTCAACTCGGCTGACGCCTCGTTGAATAGAATGTTAATCTTTCAACTCTTTCAACTGTATACCATTTCATTCTTTGAGTGGGCAGCGTTTCCAAAACTGGTCTTTACCTTTAAACTCAAGAATGAAAAGTGCAATGGTTGAATACTTATAGATGTAATCTTGAAGATTATAAAGAAACTTTCACTTACGTACTTTAAAAAATTACATTACTTGGTAAGGGTATGAATAATTTAGTTGTTAACTGTGATGACTTACTTTCACAATTTTATATCTTTGCTACTGACTTATGAAAACCATGTATTCACTTCACTACTCTTCATTTTGTGTACTTACAAATATATTATATTTGCATGTAATATCTTTTTTGTGTTTGTATATTTTCACAATAAAATATTCTATAACGAGGTAGACAACAAAAGCGAGACACACTTTTTATTTTGTGTATTTCTGCAAACTTTTTTTTCTTTTATTTGTACAAAAGATGAATGAAAAGCATAATCTTTTGCAGTCTTTTTTTTTTTTGTACACTACATGGTACAAAAATTCACAAGAAACACAAAAGACTCACCAATGACAAACAAAAGCTATTATCTCAATTATTCCCCCAAACACATCATTCGGGCAACTTAAAAGAAACAAAATAAGAAATAACATATAATTTGTTGTTAAAAAATGTCTTAATTCCATAGTAAATCTTTGTCTCTTCTCATTTCTAACATATAGGCACTTGTAAGTCTTTTTGTCTTTTCCTTCCCTAAATAGAGCTTTTCTAAATTACATTTGAAGACACTGAATTAGAAATCACATCTGTCTAGCCTATGAATATTCATGAGGCAGTTTGAATTTGCATACTGGTCCATAATTCTCATGACATATGCACATCTGGTTTAATTTCCCTATTCATATTCATCACTTTAAAAAATATTTAATTGCCTAGTAATGCCAACAATGACTCGAACAAGAATTTAAACTTTGGTATCTTAAAGAAAAGATGTCAAATTTGAGAAGAAAATGGTAATTTTCTCTCAACCACATATTCAAAATGTATGTGCTATTCTCTGAGTGTTTGCTAGAAGCAATTCCTGTGAGAGCATACAAAGTCAATAGGTGACGAGTAACAATCATAAATTAGAAGTGAATACAATTAAAATCTGGTATTGCCTGGCCTCTACATAAAACCTACAGGTCATATAACAACTTTGGGTCCTATTTTCCCTCGTTCATCTATCCATTTTAAATAAGATTACGTTCATGTACAGGTACTAAAATCCTTTTAAAATCCTACTTCAAGAATACAAAGCATTTTCAATTCAGCTTGAAAAAAAATATATGGGCAGCGAAGAGTTTTTCTGTTTACTTTCATATTCCAAAGTATATATATTGTCAACTAAATAATTATTATACGTAAAAGGGAGAAAAACAATTATATCTTTTGAATAAACCATTTTTGATTGATCCTTGAATTAAAAAAAAAAGAGTCATCACCTTTTTTTTTTTCATAAGCAATATTTGAAGACCTCCATTTAGCAAGGTAAACCTCCATTCTGAATCTGTAATATATTAAATCTTTAAATTGGCATCTCTCCCGTACATATCTGCGTCAAATATTTAGACCTTAGCTGCGAAAACACAGTAGTCCCATGAGATCAGGGACCTGTTTCACAAAGCTTTTTTTCAATGACAAATGACAATAATCGGTGACAAATCTGCTGATAACCAATCAGAAGCAAGGATTTCAGTAGCTTACAACAAAAGCTGTCATTTGTCACTGATGACAAGTTTTGTGAAACGGGGCCCAGAACACTTCAAAAGATATCAGTTCACACAACCAATACATTATTTGGTGTTAAAGAGAGATTTTTTTAAATAAACAAATTGCATAATTGTAAATTGGAAACATCTTGTTTTTCTGAAGCCATAAGGGCGTCGACCTGCATACTCTAGGACAGAGCCGACGCCCTTGAGGTTCCAAAGAGATTACATATTCTGTACATCCCATACAAGGCATGCTTTGATTTTCAAACAAAAAACTCCCAATATGTCATCAAGACGGGTGTTTCTATCGTGTTTCTGTCAATCCAGAAACTTCGCAAACTAAAATAATAATTCTGAAATGAAAATTGAGATTGAAAATTGAGATGTAAAATGCGATATCATCATGGATCTAAAGGCAACTTTTGAGTAGAGATCAAACCATATATTTCAATATCTGATTCATGCAAGTGCTTCTGTACACTCACTGTACAGTCAATTTAGAAGGCAATTTCAGTTCTGGCACTATGTGTAAAATGGCGATTTGACATTTGTACAAAACCTGCTTTGGCAACAACGTCTTCATGGTCATTATCTGCTAGCGCTCGGCAGTACAAACATTGTACAATCATATTTTGTTTGCAGGGGGCCGCCTCTTTATTGAGACCACCATCAAACGTTACTCTCCATGAATGCCAAGAGCTAGTAGGACATTGTCTCTTCTGGTATGTATTTATACAGTCAAACCTGCTTTAGTGACCACCTGTCTACAAAGACCACATTTTTTTGTTTCCCTTGAAAATGGTTTCTCATTGAAACATGTACTAAAGGAACCTGTCTGCAAAGACCACCTTTTGCGTTTTCCTTGGGCGGTCACTTTAGACAGGTTTGACTGTAGTTATGAAGAGTTAAACAGTATGACAATACACCCTACGGTGGCCTGTACTGCAACTGAAGAAGAAGAACATCCTTTTAGCACTGGGTAGAGATGGATTTGTAGAACCTGTCTAAAAAGGCCACATGTCTTCACTGGCAAATCTGTTTTCTCAGATTTGACTGTACAACATTTTCAGAATTGTGTATTGGTTCACAGTGTGACACTTCAAAAAGAACCACAAAGTCACCCTTTTTTATTCTTGTTTTTCTTCACATTTCTTTGGAATATTTTTTTTTTCTTTAAAGATCTTTGGTTGAATACTTTATTTCATAGTTAAACCAGTCGATCTTCTATGTATGACCACCCATGGAAAACAGAACAAAGTGGCAACTCTAGACTAGACAATTGGTCTTTCTAGACAGGTTTTACAACACACATTTCTGTATAGTGAAGATGATATAGGTGGCCATTATAAAGAGGTGGCCACTAAGACAGGCTGACTTCCTGTTACCTTTGAATATACTTTTTTTTAAATGTCAAACCATGACTTGAACATGAAAACTTCAATGTGAACCCAACAATTTAGGTTGCCTAAATTAAGGAAAACTTGCTTGACTTTAATGACTACGATACAGTGTTTGGTCCCATGTTGTAGTGCATGCCGTATACAAACACATCCACTCGAAAAAGAAAAAAAAATCATCCCCTTAAAAACTTAACTGAACTTATTAGACGAAACGTACTTGCAAGCTCACAGGCAGTAAGTAGATGATGAAACCATCATGAAATCAAATAACGCATGAAATAGTTCGGTGACGACAATACTAAAACACTGTCATTGCATGCAAACTACACAACACATATAAACTAGTGGCTCTATAACACGTATAGAAAAAAACAACCCACAAATTTCAGAAAATATGCCATGTTCTTACACAAGTCCCAAGTAAAATTATATAAAGTCTCGCTTTACAAAAGCTTTGTAAAAAGTTTCTCTGGTAAAATATCTTACATTCTGTACAAGGTTTTTTCTTATTTTTTTTTCTAAGAAAACAAATGAAGCATTAGCACCGATGCGGTTTGAAATGATAAATGAAAAAAAAAATGTACATTCTTTTAAAATCGAACTCCTCATGATTACAGTATCGACAGGATTTAAAAAGAGAATGAACGATCTTGCGTCAGTACGTATACGTAAGTACATTCAGAGGTTCTACACTCGTTTCCACGTTTAAAGGGAGGCAGCACAGACAGGTCAACTTCTATTTCCTACATTAACTCCCACAATGCACCAATGATGATGTCATCAAAATGTTCACACTGAATTTTCTTGAGTTCACTTGGTGATTATAAGAAGAGCGATCATCGTTATGTCAATGAGGGCTCCCTTTAAAGGATCCGAGATAACATTTACGAAAAAAAGTACTTTAAGGAAAGTTACGAGTAGGTGTACTGAGAAGCAAGAAATTTCACCTTAACACAGAACGACACAGATGGCAGTATACATATGGACGACAAAATTGTGTTCACTGTGAATAATTACCGAACTAAAATGAGTAACAAAACGTGCGGTTACATGCATCACAGCCAACCAGGGTTGCCCACTATGCTGCCCTCTATGTCATGACAGCGACAGTTTGAAGATGCCTCTTTGAGAGACAACATGCATGGATGTGGCGAAATAAAAACTTGAACTACATTTTGAGTTTTAAAAAAAGTTGTGCCGAAAGAGACAGGAGATGCTTAATTGAGTTACATTTGTGCTTCACCAAAACATACAAACTAAAACCAACTTTGGTTAGCACAAGGAAATGTCAGAATATTCCCAAACTTACTTGACAAATCGTCAAAGTAAGAACTAGAAATGCTTGTATTCTGGTGAGGGCATATAATAATAGATATTTCTTCAAATTTCAGCTCTGAAAATCAAAACCCAGGCCTACATTTTGATGATTTCTCCCTCTGAAGCATGTGAAGACAACTTATTGTTCAGTTCTTGTTGAAACCCATGTCGATATTAATATCTTTTGAAGTTCGCAAATATAATTTACAAGTTCTACTTCTTCAGAAACTTCAATCCCAGATTCAGAACACCAAAATATCTTTATTATAGATAGACCCACAAAATTAAAGCAGCAATCAGAAAATTTGTCACACCAATGTCTTAAAGCCGATCTGCACTAGTTTGGCCAGGGGGACTAGACCTCCGTGCAAGGTCACTGACAGGTGGTTATCTCATCGATTACCATAAGAAAAAGAGGACCATGGGGGACCAACAGGCACCGATTAGGCATTGTTTACTACATAGAGGGCGCATGTAGTGCAGTGGGGCTTAAAGAGACTTTCTTATAGATGGATACAATGATTTATGGCTCTGTAAAATATAATCTGATTCTTATAATGATTTTTATTTGGGACATGCTTTCAATCATCGATATCATCAGTCTACAGGAAATATCTGTTTTTTACATCACAGGTCCAAAACGAAGAAATGACTAAAGAGTAAGACAGCATTTTTTGTTTCATTTGAAGATACCGTACACACAAACAACAATAAATAGTAAATATGGAATAGTATTCTTTGTACAAAAACATAAACAAATTTTACGACATCACCTCTTTGTAAGAAAAACGCAAAAAGAGCAAACAGGACAAAATAGTAAAAATGTGAGAAAAATGTAGAAATAGTCCTCTGTATTCACAACTCTATACCTTTTTCACCAGTTTTTCGTATCAAAAATGTTTCTGCAAAGACACTACTTTCCCTTGTACGAACCCGTCAATAAAAGCTCCTTATTACAAAGGCCAAAGAGCAACCAAAAAAAAAAGTCAGAACACCATCGCATTCTTATTTGGCTTAAGTACAACTATAAAAGTTAGCTTTGGCATTTCTGTGATGTAAAAGTTAAACCATATAAAACATCAACAACAGGCATAGTTATGGTGTATAAAAAATGAGAGAGAAAATTCTTCAAAGAATACTTTTGGTAGTAAATAAACAAGTTGCTTGGGAGAATTGGTCAGCAATTTAAGTTTCTTTTAAAATCCTAGATAAGTGTCAGGGATCGGGAGAGAGATATTTTCTTTGAGAATAATTTTGGTGATAGAAAAATACTTGGGAGAACTGACTGGCCCTTAAAAACTCATTAAGAATCCACATCGACCTTTGAACTCATGAAAGGTCATAATTCCAACAACAACAATTCATAACCTGCAGTTCCTATATGCTGGCTTAATTTGGTAGAAATAACATTTATCAACAGATTTGTGTATAACGTCTTTCTGGCCCACTTCATAAACGGTGATTCCTTGTAATTTTTACAATTTTCATATTTTGGCCCTAGTAACCATAAACCATAATGTTTAATATCAAGGCACATCTAGAAACCACACTAAGATATTAAAGGATAGATTGATTTAATTTCTCATAGAAATATATATTAGCATTTACATTGCATCATATCAATAATTATATAATTTAATTAAGAAAGTAATTAGTCAACATTATGATACGAAAATAAGTCTGATTTTTGTAGTGATCGATACTGAACCGAATTTTCTATGTAAGGCATGATTTTTTGTGATAAATTAATAAAACTTGGTCAAATTGAATTTGAATTATTTGTATCCGTAATCAATGACGTATAAGAGAATCAATATTGATTCCCAAGATATTTTTAGTTAGGGGCTCAGCATTCTTTTTAATATAAACCCAAATTGTAGATTAGGGGTACTTTTACTTTAGCAGCCTATAATATTCCTACGTGATATGTCATTTGCACCGAGTGACGTGTCCCTATATAGTGTATATCTAAAAATATCTCGATATTGATCTAGAAATATCTCGAAATCGATCTAGAAATATCTCGATATCGATCTAGAAATATCCAGATATCGATCTAGAAATATCCAGATATCGATCTAGAAATATCCCGATATCGATCTAGAAATATCCTGATATTGTCTTTGATCTATAAAATAAACGAACCAGATCAGTGAGTGAGTGATTAACACACATTGCAGCAAACTTGTGTGTATGTGCTGTAAAAACTGTTCACTACATTCAAAAGGCATATAAAAAGGGGGGATAAATAAAAGAAAACCTATAAAGATGAATCAAAATCATTTTTTTTCCTATAAAAAAAGACAATGCCTCGTTCAGGATAATACTGTCAACAGTAGATCAATAAAAGGCACTTTGCTTGAGGGCGAAAGAAAATAAAATGAGGATATTTTTGGTAAAATTTCTTTTATAATCATTGGTGGAGAAAGAGAAAGAGAGAAAGAGAAAGAGAAAGAGAGAGAGAGAGAGAGAGAGAGAAAGAGAGAGAGAGAGAAAGAGTTATTCAAGACGTCGTTTTAATGCATTTCAATAAAGGAAACTTAGAACGTATGCTTTGTTTAAATAGAGACCATCCACTTTGCAAATGCATGAAAGTTGTTAAGACATATATTACTACCCCACCTCTCTCTATTTCTGTCCCTGAACAGACTTCTTTGACGTTTTCAATGTTGTTTCTTTCCTAAAGTGACGTTTTCAATGAAGTTTCAATAATAGTTTTATAAATAAATATGGTTCTGCAGACAATTTTCATTCACTCTCCTCATATAATTCACTTCCCCATGAAGTCTAAATGAGAATGAAAACTGCACTTTCAGATTTTATTTCTTACAAAGATACAACCTGAAATGGCACGGAATAATGAATACTAGCTGTACGCTATTAAATCATGTGACTTTGTAATAATAACCACAGCTTTCTCTGACCCTACATGACAACACGCCATTTTGTGACCATCCATGTTTCTCTCCATAATTGAAGAAATTATCACCTCTGATTGAACCCTTGTAAAATGCGTTTGTGACTGGTAAATCTGAATACAAAGCCGTACTTAAATAGGGCTGGGGTATGTTGAAAATGTGTGTTGATTCCACATCGCGGCCCTGTTTCACAAAACTTGTCATCAATACCAAGTTGCATTAGCTGTTATAAGCTACTGAAATCAATGCATTTGATTGGTCGAGAGCAAATTTGTAGTAGAATCTCTGCATAACAAGTTTGATGAAACAGGGCACTACTTATCTCAATGGGTTAGGTTGTGACATTGTCTGAAAGTACATACAGGTAAACAGTTTCAAAGAATACATTGCTTAGTTTTATACGATAAGGCTCCATGTACGAAAAAAATGCCCTAGCATTGTTTAACAATCCATTGCCTCAGAAATGACCCCCATTAAATATCTAGATTGTTAACGATGAAGGAGACCGCATCTTTTTGAAGAGTTCAAGAGAAGCGTCTTGTAGGCTCCACGGCATTGTTTCACGATCCTATTGAAACGCGAGTTAAATTTAATACGGGTGTTTCAATGGTTGACGGTGAACTTATGACGTTTGATGAAACGCTGCCCTGTTCTCACTTAAGCAGAATAGGTCACGGAAAGGCATAAAAGGCCTCGATGGCTATTTGGATAATAGCTCCACAGTATGTTGCGATGCAGAAGGGCACTAACGGGGCACAGAGAAGTCTCGACAACTCGATCAAAGAGCGCGAAGTTGTGTCTGTGAAGAACTTGATGCTTCACATTGTCACTTTGTGCAGAAACGAAGCATTTAGAGTTAGAGATGTCAGAACACAGCACCTTGGAGTATTGGAGCACAGAAGTTGAGCTGTAGTGTGGACTCTTAGAATGTTTTGCTTGATGTTTCATTCCTACTCATCCACCATTCTCCTGGTCCGAACACTGCTGCATTGAAGAAACAGTGCTAAGAACACACCCCTTTGACGCTTTCAATGAGGTTTCTTTCCAAGCGAACATCCACTCTCCAGTATGGCTCGTGCTCCATTCATCACAGTAAACCCACACAAAACTTCACAAGAAAGAAATGATACATTATCATTGAGATCACACTCCTCCCCAGCAGCGATAAAAAACGTTGAAAAGACGATAAAAACGAGAAGAGAAAAATTCAAGAATTGGCAGTTCTTGCACAGGTGGGAAACAAAAGTATAAAGCTAGTCTTCTCCCGAGTCTTTATCCAATAAAAGTGTGCTAGTCTTTGACAAGTCTGTAAATGTGATGTTGCGGCCCGTGTTCACTTGTACACACTTCAAAGACAAAGGCGATGCATAGTAACGTCTCGTGCGTGTCTCTGTTCGTGACGACCTGTTACGGAATGGAATAAAATAGAATAAAATATCCATTATCCGTTGCAGATGTAAAACAAGGATTTATTTATTTAGTTATTTAGTTATATATTTCTGATATTAAGACAGAGTGACACATTATCACCAATAATGGTAGATTACACAGGTATACTTGAAAAATTAAAATAATCTTGTACCCAATGAAATCCTTGCAGTTAATTGGCTGTGAGCAAATTTGTTACAGAAATTCGGCAAGGTGCTCAAATATTACCCCAGCTCAAGCTATGTACCAACTTTGGTGCCTTCCTACCGGACCCCATTTCAAACCAGGGTGAAGAGTGGCAAAAGCAGATTAATGTCAAGTTATTGACAGTTGAAGGGAGAGGGTCCTCAGTTTACATGTACAGAAGGTCAAAATTCTCTGACACCAGACTCAGTGGAAATACTATTGATGGGTGTACAAGTCTGCATACAAGCAAAGTAGCAAATTGCGTATTCACTATCTCGAGATTCGACCTCGAAACTTGAAACTCAACCTTGAGAAATTAGCTTGAGATATTTTGCTCAGCGTTAGCGCGTATTGCGAATCTTCAGTCTAGTAAAGACGCACGGGACAAATAGCTGGATATTTTGCCGAATAGTGGGATATTTTGCAAACTATCCCAAGATATCTTGGGATGACAATCCTGACCAAATATCCTTCTAATTGCTACTTCGGTCTGATGAAGACGCAAATTAGCTGGATAGTTTGCGATCGGGATAGTTCAAATAGCTGGATATTTGGCAATCTCGAGATAGTGAAGACAGGCCTAATGTGAATTTAAATGAAACAGGGCCCAAATTCCCATGAAAGCCCACTTCTAAGTGACTTTAAAAGCCCAACTGTACTAGTTTGGCCAGGGGGGATTAGACCTCCCTGCAATGTCACTGACAGGTGGTTATCTCATCAAATTAGCTCTCAATTAACATAAGAAAAAGGGCATCATGGGGGATCAGCGGTTACCGCTTAGGCATTGTTTGCTATATAGAGGGCACAAGTAGCTATAAGTGGTACAGTGGGGCTTTAAATGAAACAGGGCCTGTTGCCTACATGCAGTAGAACAGGGGTGATAGTGAACACTAAAAAAAAATAGTAAAAAAAAAAAAAGAGTCTTTTTTTTTTTTTAAATTGGGAAAAATTCAAAAAAATCAGGAAACCGATTTACATCGGGTAATTATCAGGCCTGAGTAGAAACAACACCTCACCTGTAGAATTGTGAAGTTCTCTAGAACACTGTTCATCATGTATTTCTCTGGGAGATGCTTGAGTTTGTGGATGAAGTTGATCATGTATTCACACATGGGCGACCGCGAGATCTCGTAGATGAAGTGACCGTTCTCGTACCTCCCGTACTCCGTCTGCAAAAGTCAATGAGGGGGATCTTGCGGTGATGGAACGTGCACAGGTATAATACAGTCAACCCAACCCCATCCACCCAACCAAAAAAAAAAAGTCATGTTACCCTTCGCAACAGGGACTTTTAAATTTGATCAGGGAAGCTATCTTGAATTTAATTTTTAAACAGTTGTGCCCAACTTACCTCTATCACCATTTTTAAATACACTTTGTTTATAATAAAAATAACATAATGCACTAATATTATGCCATCTATCTAGTAAAACTATTTCACAACAAGAAGTCATGTCATTTATGTCATTTCAATGTATTTATTTATTTGGAATTGCATGTTTTTTATTCCATTATTGTAAAAATTATTTTATATACCAGTATACATTTAATTGAATTGAATTGAACTGAACTGAACTGAATCGAAACAATTAAATTGAACTGAATTGATTTTTTTAAAGAGTGATCAATTAGCCTTAATTCTTAAATTTGGCAACACTAGTGATTTCATTATATTTGAACGCTTTTCTAATAAAAGTATCGTATCTCAAGGAAACAACAATGGACAGAAATTAAATATGAAAAACTGCCAATTTGCATGGTAAAAGAGTGAATTTTAAAAACACTTTTCAACGCATTGAAAATTTCAAGACTTAAAAGCATTAATTAAATAATTTCATACATCAAAAACAGAAAATCATTGTCTCCTTCTCCAAATGCCCCTGGAATATTTGTTTACTAGGGCCAAAATATGAAAATGGTAAAAATGATTGAGCCCAAACATGAAATTTGAGCTTGAGCCCTGCCCCAACCACACCCCTCCCACCACCCCCCCCCCCCCCCCCCCCCTTTGCTTTAAAGTGTCTTAACCGTTTCTAATTTGGCAACTTTATTTGTTCAGGTTGTCAAAGATTTGAAGAGTTTAGTCACCCACCCTAAAGAAAATGAAGAACAAATTTCTAGTTCAAACACTGCGATGGGCATTCAAACGTGTCAAAATATTCCATCTGTGTCCGAATACATAATTCAAAGCATACATACATTGTTCTGTCAACTTTGGCTTACAAATAAAAAATATAAAAAATTAATTTAAAAAATAAATTAAAAATTAAAAAAACCTAGGCTTACCTCTACTTTTTCTACGACTTGTTTGCCAAATGAACAGGACTTTGGTTGAACACGTGATTGTCATTTTCTCTTCACTTTCGTAACTGCAGAGAGAAGAAAAATTAATTTGTGAGAAAAAATTGAGAGCATTGTTGGTGTTCATGGAGAATTATTTACCTATCAACTAAATGTTAAAGTAGCCACACGAAGAATCAAAAGTGTTTTGAATTGATGCAAAACTCATATCATTGCGAAGGGGAAGCCTTGCTGATCAAATACAACAACTCTTTTCTTCAAATATGTTTGGGGCCCGCAGTAATCAACTCTCAAAAATGTTAGTTTTGAGATCCAGATTTTCTGCCTTAATCAGTGGTCCTTTATAGAGCGTCTTAAAATAGTATTTTTTTCACATTTCCAAAATCAGGACCCTGTCCTACAGAGTTTTGCAATTGATCCAGATTGATTAATCAGAAACTTAGTTTTAAAAAACTCTCACATTCACATTCTGACTACTGAAATACAATTATACGTACCCAGTGAATGAAATAATTTGTAACATGGTACTTAAAGCTAGAACCAGTTATGGTCATGCGATTGCATTGTGAAAGAAACGTTGTGAAATCGATCAGAAAAGGTTGATCATCTAGCATAGATGTACTGCAAGGTTCTGGAATCATCAAAATGATAAGAAATTTGGCCAAGTCTTCAAAAAGTTAGAAGCACTGTACACAGAAAGATGTATTTGGGACTACACACACGTGCGCGACATGTGCATTTCATATCTCTCAACAGCGAGAGATACACTAATTTACCAAATATATCAATTAGTAGGGCGGTTTCCCGTCAAAATTGTTATCATCATGTAATATTCAAACATATTCTTTCACATGATTGGTAATAAGAGCTTCCATTTCATTTTTTTGAAATTGGGGCGTTCCAATACTGGTCTTTACCTTTAACAAAGATTTAAGCATAAAATTGTATAAAATTCTGAAAATGGGTTTATTGTTCCCCTCATGTTCACTTACTGGCTTGTGACTCCATAGAAGACGTCTGTTTCATCTGACATATTCGTGTTGAGGTCCGCCTGTCAAAATATATATTAAAAATGAAGAGATTAGAACATTCATCACATAGCGATACAACGTCTATTATATTAGTTGGAGTGATTTGTACAAATCAGATAATTATACAATGCATTGTCTGGGGGAGGAGTTGAGGGGGAGGGGGAGGTGGAAGGGCAGGGGGTGGAAGGGCAGGGGGAGGTGGAGGGGGAGGGGGAGGGGGAAGGAGAAGGTGGAAGGGGAGGGGAGGTGGAAGGGGAGGGGGAGGTGGAAGGGGAGGGGAGGTGGAAGGGGAGGGGAGGTGGAAGGGGAGGGGAGGTGAAAGGGGAGGGGAGGTTTAAAGGGGAGGGGAAGTTTGAAGGGGAGGGGAAGGTTGAAGGGGAGGTGGAGGGGAGGTGGAAGGGGAGGTGGAAGAGGGAGGGGAGGTGGAAAGGGAGGGGAGGTGGAAGGGGAGGGGAGGTGGAAGGGGAGGGGAGGTGGAAGGGGAGGGAAGTTTGAAGGGGAGGGGAAGGTTGAAGGGGAGGTGGAGGGGAGGTGGAAGGGGAGGTGGAAGAGGAGGGGGAGGTGTGGAAGGGGAGTAGGAGGTGGAGGGGGAGAGGGGGGAGTACTCACCCAGAATTTGACAAGGAAGAAAGCTTCAGCAGGCCCTTTCTCATAGAGGTCTTTTAACCCCGCCTTTCTTCTCGGGAACTTGTCGTATATTTGCCTCACGTCGACTGCCTGTAGCAAAAGAATGGATAAAAACAAATAGAGGATTGAAGAATTTTTACAAGCCGATCGCCTGTCTGATTATCAAGATATTTATGATTGGAAATCGAAATTTCAAAAACCAAACGTTTTTTATAACACTACAGTCTATTTGGGAAAGTGAGTATGGTAAAACCGGTCACTCAAAGATTTAGACTTTTTTAAAGGCAGTTCATGATCATTTTGAAGGGCAATTTTTTAGGGCTTCAATATTACACCATATCACAGACACTGATAACACGTAGGGCCATGCATCTCAGATTTAACATTGTTAAACGATGCCTAATTTTTCAAATACATACACACAAATAATAATTATTTTTTCAGGTGATTTGGTTTTTAGCAGGACGCTGCACAATATGAGATGCAAAAGGCACTTACCTCTAAGAGGGGGTCATAGAAGCTGACGTTAGGACCGAGATGAACAAAGAAATGCTTGTTATACTGTGGTGAAAAGAGAAGAGAAGAAGAGAGATGGGTTCAGTTTCGGTTAGAACCAAAATCAGCCATTAACATGTTCAGAGATCTCAGGACAATAATACAGTCAAAATTGTTTAGTGGCCAACTCTCTATAAAGGTCACCTGTCTGTAGCGGCCATATATTTCCTCTCCCTCAAGAAAGAGGGGTCCACAATTTACAAGCTCTGCTTTTTCAGTGGACCTCTCCATTTCCTCAAAATATAAATGCAGTTAATTCATTTTTTGTCTTCCTAAAATGTATAAATTATTATTAAGATTTGTTTATTACAAATGTAACTATGTTTTGTATACATTTTACATTGTATTCGTTATTATGTATTGTATTTTGTTGAAATGAAAAAATAAAAATGAAAATGAAAATGAAATGAAAAAGAAATGTGTGTTGAAGAACCCGCCTAGAAAGGCCGCCTAGATAGTGGTGGAGTTATTTTACCCGACAGCTAAGAAAGCAATAAATGCTTGTTGGTAAGTAACCTGTCTACAGTAGCCACTTTTTGCCGTTTCTCATGGGTGGCCAATAGATTATTAATCACTGATTGACCAATAATTCAAATTCATTCCAGACATGGCAAATCAATTTTTGCTTTAGAGTGAAATTCACTGAATTCATTGCTATATGATAGTTACCACACCAGAAAAGAATTTCAATTTTTTTTAAACTTTAACCTCTGCACTTAGAAACGCTCATAATTCACAATGTTTCAATATTGTGATTTCATGTTATGGCAGCATGAAACTCTTACGACTTTTGACCATCCACAAAATTCATGACAGTTTCTAGCACGCCAAGGATTCAGGTTTTAATCAAGTAATCACATCGGCATATCTGCCCACCTTCCAACAACAAAAATTAGGATTATCTCTCAGCAAAATTTGAACAGTGTATTTCATATGCTTTTAGGTACAAGTTTCCAGGAAGAGAACAAAATGAGTCTATGTTTCACGACACATTATTCTTGAGGTTCAAAATAGGAATCCTTCCTCCAAAAGAGGCATGATTGGCAACTATGCATTCAGTCACAGCTGATTTGAAAATTGATTAAGGTTCCAAGATGAATTGTAAAGAGGACTTACGCTGTCGGGTTCTCTCGTCCTCTCGATGAAGGCTTGGAACTCGACGAGCCGTAGCTTCCTCATGCCGATTGACCTTCCTTCCCACGCCGGTGTGGCCGACGCGTACTCGCTGACCGTCGTCGCCGTGGGAGGGTAAGGCTGGGCTGATGTGAATGGTTTTGATGCTGGGGTAGAGAATGGAAGGGCTGTATCGGTGAAGATTGGTTTATAAATAATATACTTTTATAAATGTAATGCATGGCTTCCAAGATTTTTTCTGACTTGTTTTTCAATACAGATCGATCAATCGATCTTATTTACTGGTTGTAAGCTACAAATATGTTTAAATAATTGAAATTTCTCCCAGGAAGCATTACATTTATAGAAGTTATTGTCCTATGGCGGACTAATGAATATTAATAAGTCAGAATGAATCAGGAGAGCTTGGGTATTTGTTTCTAGTTCATTGTGACTGTGCCATGGACCAGTGATGGCCTGGTGGTAGAGTTGCTGCCCAGCAAGCAGTAGATGCAGGTTCAAGTCCTGATGGTTCCAAGATTTTGTCTGACTTATTTTTCAATACAGATCGATCAATCGATCATATTTACTGGGTGTAAGCCACAAATATGTTTAAATAAATAATAAACTAATGAGAACTAGAAAGGCACTAAATCCTATCGATGAAGGATAGGAGTAGACTCCCTTCTTGCTCTCAGTGGATGAAATGAAAAAGTGTGAGACAACATGAAAATATGAAAGATAACAAAGGAAGAAAGGATGAAAGAAAGAAAGAGAATAAAGAAAGAATGAGAGAAAGACAGAAAGAAAGAAAGAAAGAAAGAACAAAAGAATGAAAGTAAGAAAGAATGAAAGTAAGAAAAAAGAATTATAGTAAGAAAGAATCAAATAATGAAAGTAAGAAAAAGATAGATGGGAGAAACGGTCAGAGAAAGGGAGAATGGAAGGGGGAGAGAAAGATAGAAAGAAAGAAAGGAGGGAGAAGACAGGTAGACATCAAATCATGCACAGAATTTTTTTTAGAGAGAGACTTATATAAACAAACAAAGAAAGGAAGACAGAATGAAAG
>JAVYIG010016681.1:0-29973 GCA_035222895.1 Strongylocentrotus droebachiensis | reverse complement strand
GAAGTGCCTCAAAGAGTACAAATCTTTGAGTGACCGGTTATACTCGTTTCCCCCAATAGACTGTAGTGTTATGAAAACCGTTAGGAAAACGCAAAATTTGATTTTGATTTCCAATCATAAATATCTTGATAATCAGACAGGCGATCTGATTGTAAAAGTCATGGGGTTCCTGGCTGACCTAAAGGTTTATAATTATGATTGCAGCATGAGCTAAATCCAGGACTTTGTTTCAGAATCCGAGACAAAGTTAACCAATCCTTTTAATCAAATATTTGTTTTCGGATTATAGGAAGATGGTTGGTTGGTGGCAGGCATGACAGGTGTTTTCTTGCTTTCAATAAACACATTTTGATGAGCAAGACGGATGGAGTGGTGAAATTCAATATGAGATATCCCATACGGTAATGGCATTTTTCCATATTTCATAATTGTGATACTTTAATATAATATTTTTGTTTAAATACGCTTTTTTTAATTTTAAATATGCAGGGCATTTGCCTAGGTAGTCATTTGATATTCAAGACCTAATCTACTTCTTAGGTATATAGATAAAGTGTGTGGGCAATTATCCTAAATGTTTCATATCATTGTAATTCCTTTCCCCGAAATAATTTGTTTTTTCTACGCTATATCCATATTTTAAAAAATTGTTTCGTTTTTGTTGCAATAATCTGTCTTTTCTTAAAAATTATCTCTCAGTAATGTTTCAACTTTTTTCCCCTGTATTTTATAAGGAATCCTCTCAGCATCAAGGTCAAACAAGAAAAACCCCTGCAAATCATTCAGCCCCCCCCCCCCTCATCATAATAATACAATTTGATAATCTCTCTCTCTCTCTCTGTCTCCCGGTCTCTCTGTCTCTCTGTCTTTCTGTTTTTTTGTCTGTCTCTATTTCTCATTTCTTTATCTTTCTCTTCCAGAGACGACATCATTTCGAGTTAAGTATGTCAATGACCTTCCATTTGACAAGGGGAGAATTTTCACTTCTCGACTTCTCGACGCCTTCTTAAAGCTCCCAATTCTAAACACACCACTCAACAACTAATGTATGACGAAGACCAGATATTCTGACATCAAAAGGAATGATAAAGACTTCTCATCCAGATACGCTGGTATAACATTTTCATTGCAATATTTTTTTTCCTTCTTTGTAATTTTCATCATCTGCTAGTAAGATACGACGTTAACATGCCTATCTGAACATAGGAGATTAATTTATCCTCTTTACGGCAGTGTAAGCAGCTCAACATTGTGCACATCATGCGACTCTTGTACTACGCGCGCGCTCTCTCTCTCTTTCTCTGTCTGTCCATGGACCTACTACTTGTAGTATATAGGTCCATGGTCTGTCGATCTGTCTCTCTCTGTCTGTCTATCTGTCTCTGTCTGTCTGTCCCTGTCTCTGTCTTTGTCTCTCTCTGTGTCTGTCTATCTCCTTTTCTACCCTTTTATCTCTGCTCTACCACTCTCCTCTACCTACCTCTAGACTCGTCTACATCTGTATAGAATGGATCATCACGTATATTACCCATTAACAAAAGTTTATCATTCTATTTTGCATTGTAACTGTAACAGCAATACGGTAACCGCTTATGCTTATTCATATTTGTAAGGCCGTATTTAAAAAATATATAATTCCGAACAATTTCAAACTTTTATTCGGATCAATTCCTTGAAATGTAAACGAATGCGAAAGCTAAACAAATGACGATCTCTTCTGATTGATGCGCCCTTTACGTTCGATGACATGATTATTTACGTATGTAGACATTGAAGAAGAAATGTATTGAAAAGAGTAAGGATTACGCCATCCAAGACAAAAAAAAAATGGTTACTAAATAATTAATGGAGAATATTCATCCTTTAAACTTGGAGAATGCCTGAAGTCAGTGGTTTAACGTGGTTCCAGCCATTAAGGGGGCTCTGGTCGCATATGTGCATGTATGGGATGGGGGGGGGGGGGGGGGGGGGGTGGGTCACCAGTCTTACGAAATACTAGATAACCTGGCCTTTGAATGGGGAAGGGTGAGGAAATTGGCCGTGTACCTTGCTCTTTTGTGTTTCCCTTGCACTCTTTCTCTCCCTTTTCTTTCCTCTCTCATTATCTCTTTTTTCTTCTCTCTCTCTCTCTCTCTCTCTCTCTCCCACCCTCTCTTCTATTTTTTGTCTCTTTGATTATAAAGAGCACACCCATCTTCCCCTCGCCCCTTTACCCCATGTAGCTACCCCATTTTCTTAACTGTGTGGAAAAAAAAGAAAGTATAGTACTGTTGTTGGCCCAGATTGTGATCTAAATGATACATTTTTAATCTCTCAATGTTTTTAACCAAATATGTCAGTCCTAAACTTCTAAAGCAAGAAGAAAAGAAAAGGCTTCATGATGTTATTTGAAGACTACACGTCAACTAACCAAGTTGTGTTTGTGACATTTCTCTGGTTTGAAAATAACCAGAATGTGAACTATATTCCCATGGTCTTTTGTGTAAAATCCGAATAATATATATTTCTTGGAATTGTTTTGATGAGCAAAATGAAAGTGAACTTGATTTCATCCTCTTCTTTTGCAACAATTATTCTTCTTGTTTCCCCCTTTTTTTATTTCCATTTTTATATATATTTTTTCCTACGCCCTAATTGTTCTTCTTTCCATTTCTTGCAGATATGATTTTTTCGTTCGTTAATTCCTTCTTTGGAGGATTTTCTCTTTGTCCTCTCAGTTTTTTCTTCGCCCGATATAAACTCAACATCCCCCCTGTCCCTTCCATTCAAATTCACTTTATAAAGACACAAACTCATTGATAAAAGTGATGTCTCCTTCATTAATTCTTAATTTGTACGCCACCTTTAAAGAAAAATCCTCCTCCTGCGTACACGATGTTGCTGATAAACATTCAAACTTCCAACCTTAAAAGTCAAACAATATATAACCACTTTGTAAATCGATTGACTACATGCATTTTGTGTAACTTGCCTAGCCGGCCAGATGAGAATTTTCAGATTTTCTTCCATTCATTGCGTACTGAAGTCTTATATTTAAAGGTTAAAAGTGGCATTGAATTTAGAAGAAAGATTGATCGTTTAAATACATATATTAATGGTAGATACATGGTGTTTCATTTTCAGATTCACTTGATATAGCATGGAGCAAACAAATAGAATTAAAATCCAATAAATAATATGAAGTAATTAGAAAATTTGAAATTTGATGTAACTATATACATTTAAACCCCACGTTGTCTGACTTATCCACTAGATGAAACAAATTAATGGAGGGAGAGAGAGAGAGGGAGAGAGAGAGAGAGAGAGACGGAGAGAGAAAACCCTTGATGTGCTGTTCTATGCATGGCGACCAATCGTCTGTGGACAGAAGTGGCGATGACATAACGCACGGGAGCGCCAAATAAATCACACATTGTAGCAATCCCTTGTAACAGGCAGGAAGATGCGACGGTCCTTGGATCTAGAAGGGAGAGGGAGAGAGAGAGTGAGAGAGGGAGGGAGAAAGCGAGAGAGATCCAGTTGGGTGGGCCGTTACGAGGGCCGTCTACTCCCCCGGTATCACCCCAATAACCACCGAGTTACGCTGACGATGTCCATGACATCTCGTCTTCACAATCTCTCTCTCTCGTGCCATATCCTGAGACGTTGGCGACCATGGAGTGCCACAACTCTCTGTCCCATATTCTATGAAGTAATTCATTCTCCCCGAGATCAATTCCACATCAGAAATCCCACTCATCCACAGAATCCTCCTTCTACCCCTACTCCTCCTCCCGGTTCTCCTCCTCCCTCGATTCTTCACAATAAAGGTCGAAATTTGCGCCAAAAGATGGAAAGAAAATAATAATAATAATAATAAAAACGTTACTGTCTCACAGATTCAATTCAATCGCAGCAAATACAAAAGACACTGTGACTTAATTATCGATCATGTTACAAGCAAGCAACATGTGATATTTAATGTGATTAAACTTTCCTGATTACGGCAAATGTTTAAGGGTTCAATGCATATGTTTTACTTATTAACTTGATTATTATTTCACACATTCGAGATTCGAGAAAAAATACAGAGCATAATGAACAGAAAGAGATCTAGATCAACAATGTACTTGGAAAATGTGGAGGGGTCTACTGAGAAGCTTATAGCTTGAAAAGAGTTGACCCCCTGACTATAATAAAATAAAATTGTAAATACTTTATGATTTAGATAAGCATATTAACAAAAATGATAGAAAATAAAACAACAAACACTATAATGCTTATACAACTATGTTCATTATGTACAGATTGAATATATATAAACAGTTACCGTGCGAGAAAATATACCGGTATTAATCAAAGAGTCAAAGAGGTGGAAACCAAACTAAGCAGAGAGTCGATTGAAGTCTTAACAAGTGATTGAAATCTTTCAAAGTTAATCCTTCTGTTAATGTTTTATCAAATGATTTCTATCTGTTTTGTCTAGTGAAAAATATAATTTGCTAGAAAAATCTGATAAGTGATCATTTAATTGTCTAGTATTGTATGTGTATGTAAAGTAAAATTCTTATAAATATCTTTTCAAGTCAAAAGGTATGTTATTTATTTCAAGTTTGTGCATAAATTGATATAACTGTAATCTGTTTTCAATTTCTTTTATTGGGGAAAAAACAATAGAAAGTTGTTTGAACATAATCGAGCGTATTCATTGCATGTGACATTAAAACAAGACGGAAATAAAGGAAAAGAAAAGAAAAATCTTTGAACATGATCGGGAGTGCATCATGCACGTTGTTCGTTCTGCCCGGCGGAGACACGATCGACTGCGGCCTATAGACCGGTAAGTCCAGGCATAGCGTTTTGGCGGCATACCGTACAAAACTTGATACATGCTCTGGTATACGATGTCCCCTCTGAATGCTTTATAATACGTTGGTGTCTCTAAACGGCTGGTGCCTCCAGAGAATGTGAACTTCAACGACTGGATTACATTTTCGATATTGGTTTTATAAATGGTCTTTCCTGCCCCCCCCCCCCCCCAAGTGAAGATTAATGTTGTGAGTGTGTTCTCGGTGTCAGCGTTTTAATGATTTTCTTCCTTTAGCTCATTGTGACTTGGTTATTCAACCTCTCTTCCAGCCACCCCCCCCCCCCCCCGCCAGGTTAGCACAAGACAATACAAGTACGCACATAACTGAACCCTTTCTTGTGATTAGGTTCTATGATGATGGGTATTGCCACACTTTTTCTATTATTTGAACGTTTTATATCTACCATCACATTGTGAGTTTCATTTAATATCATGATGGGTGATCACGAGGCAGGTATTTAAAAAAATATTTCTCCCACAAAGCGGCTTCCCCGCGTCAAAATATTGAATGGATATCCGTAATATAATGCTACACATCTGTGTACGAAATTCAGGCTTTATGTATAACTCTGAAGAAAACATATTTTTGTTTGTTCATTTGTTTGTTGTTCTAGGCAATCCGAATCCTATTCTTATAACAGAAATAAAACAAAAATAACTTAATCCATACAGTGAAGGCGAAAGTTCTTGAGGAAAAAAAAAGGAATTATACATTACATTTTACTTCCAACATATTATTCTTCACACATTGTATATTTAGGCAGAGGTGGGCAGAGCGAAGGGGGGGGGGGGGGGGAGGGGAGGGGGGGGGGGTAGCACTTTTCCCCAAATACAAATTAGCTTTCGATACGCGCTGTACATATGTGCTTTGTTGCCGATGTAATGTACACATTCAAGTTTATGCGTTTGTGCGTTTTACTTATCCTAATTTTAAACATGTATAGATGTGCCTTGTGTATTGAATTAAAAAAAAAAAAAAAACCTTTGCCTCAAATACTTTCGTGTTCATTCTGTCGATTTTCAGTTATTATTTTTTTCGGGCTTGTTTTATACACTACATCATGTTTACATAGTAAATATTTACACTTGTGTTAGTGTTAAATATCTTTCAAAGAGAGAAGGAGAGGGAGGAGAAAGAATGAGTGAGAGAGAGAGAGAGAGAGAGAGAGAGGCGGTGTCAGAATTGTGATATGTTTGGCATAAATGCTCAAAGAGATAGAACAAAGTATATACAGTATGACTGATCATGATGATGAATCTGTATATTATTATTTCTTATTTAGTCCTAAGGTAGTGAAAGAGAGAGAGAGAGAGAGAGAGAGAGAGAGGGGGGGGGGGCACATATTATAGGTATGGAAAATGAGTAAATAAATATATTGAATAAATGAATTAAAAAATGAACAAAAGGAATAGATGAATAAACAAATACAGACAAAAATTAATAAACAAATATACAAATAAATGAATGAACAAATAAATAGATAAACAAATAATGACACTTAAATAATAAGGGGAAAATAAAGAGGTTCAGTAAAGGGGGAGAGAGGAGGTGAAAGATGAGAGGTGAAAGGGGGAGAGAGAGAGAGAGAGAGAGAGAGAGAGAAAGTAAGAGAGAGAAAGAGGATATAGAGAGAGAGAGAGAGAGAGAGAGAGAGACAGTCAAAGATATGGAGAAAGGGGAAAGAGAAGAGCAGAGAAGAGAGAGAGAGAGGGAAATCTAGGGAGACAGAACGAAAAAAAAGGGATAGAGAGTGTGTCATCATTTCTGAGAGAATATATTAAAGAGAGAGCGAGAGAGAGAATGAGAGAGGGAGAGGGAGAGAGAGAGAGAGAGAATGAGAGAGAGAGAGAGAAGTTCAATGGAGTTGTGGTAAGGCAATTGTAAATCAAAACTGGCCAATCGTCGGGCTCCTGCATGTACCTCTCCATGGCGCTGAAAGAGACCTGACTATTTAGCGTCAAATTGCTTCTTGACTCTTATTACTCCACTCTGACGGATTGGAAGAGAGAGAAGAGAGAGAGAGAGAGAGAGAGAGAGAGGAAACCCATTAAAAGTTTGTTTAGAGATTCAGGAGCCGGTTAAGAGGACTCGGGTGTTCTAGGGTAGGGAAGATATTTCTCTTGGTGTATAGTGTGTACTACTTTCTTTATCGAGTCCGATCCAGGCGTTCAGCGCAGACGACATCTCGACCTGAAATTTCTCAACTTTTTCTCGCGTGCTTTCGTCTCGTCTTTAATCTCCGAGTCCCCCAGTCACATCTCAATTCTTGGTGGTGAGCGTTCGAAGTCGACTGGAGCCCACCAACCAAGTTCGAGCTAGATGTTGCAGTCTTCCCATTGCCACTCGTCATCACAACTTTATATATTTCATCATCTTGTTCGAGTGGACTCAAAACTTCTGTCTTTCAACTCAAGGAATATTGAAATTGAACTAAACTGGTTAAAATATTTCAAAATACAGAGGTGATATTAATTTTTTTCAGTTTGATTATATTTAAGAAAACATTACTCGTACACGTCTTAAGAAAACATCCATCATTTTATTTAATTCTTTGAGAAATTGGAAGAAAAGGGCAGTGTGTGAGTTATTGGATACCTGATAACTCTTACTCAAAACTTTGTCTCACTTGTTTAAAAAGAAAAGGGATAGAGATCTATATCGAAAACGAGAGGAAATTGTATGAACTTGCTCACCCCAGATATATTTTCCTATCAACTGATATTTTAAAAGATCATGACGGGCATGGCGAAAATTGAGAAATTTAAGTCTATAATCCGAAACAACGAGACGACAAACAACTTCAAAACTATGACGGATGGAGACGGCATTGGGACGGGTGAGAAAGAAGGGAAATCGAACGGACTCTCGGCCCGGGCTTCTGCCTTCTCTATCGCATCACTGATCGCTAAGGATCCCAGGCCTTCTCTACGCGTGGATGAAGAGGAGGATGAGGTGGAGAAGGAGGAGGATGACAGGGGACACGACTCGCTCGACGAAACGGACGTCGAATTGGACGGAGGTGGGTACCCTGTGAAATTTTTTGGTTATAAAAGAACCCAACATGACGGTAATTATATATGTTTGGCCAACTCTTTAGCAATGTTACGCTTAACTTTGGGAATGTTTTACCAACTTCTTGGTATTGTTTGCCAACTTGGCTAATGTCTATTCCAATCCTCATGATCACCATGGCCGTTAACTATAAAAATCGAACAAGAGTCACTCAGGGTCAGGCACAAAACAACTCCAAATTTTATCAGAAAGATAATTGCCCTCAGTTTGGTTCATTGTTTTACCAAGCGTATTGTTTTTACTTTTATATTTTTTGTAGGCTTTCCAACTTTATTGTCACCTCGTGTCCCAACATTGGGAATGTTTTAATTTTTGTTAATCCAGAAAATATCCAGAAGTCTTGCACTTTCATTTATCATCACAGATTTGATGACAAATAAATACAATAAGAGTCACACATAAAATAAAGGAAACAAACCATGGCCCTGCTGGTCACTGTTTTTATAAACTCGACCTCTATACAATTAATTTTACGCCAGGAATTACACGATTAAATTAGCGTCATTGTCAAATCCATGGACATTAGTGGATATGACATGGTATAGTGGTTTATTCACCTGACTCTCCATACAAGGATTGGGGGTTCTAATCCCAGCCCGGCGCGGTACTAACGTCCGTTTACCATTCATTGATTGAAATGAAAGAAATCTGAGGAGAAGTTTTGAGGCCAACCAAATCTCCACATGGGTTTTAATGTCATTGAAGTCCACATATAATTAATGTTGGTCAAGAAAGCACAATGAGTACAAACATAATGTTGTTTATCCCTCAAAAAAGAATCTGATTTTAAAGATGATATTTGTATGAAGATAGTGATACAATATTTGGTAGATCCAAAACACAATTTGTAACATTTCTTTTGTGTTTTGTTTTCATGGATAGCGATATAGATAAAAACTGAAAGTGATGCATAATTATTTTTCTCCAAAAGTTTTAACAAATAGCATATTCTTGTACATGACTGTGAGAGATGAAAAATATTTCCTAGCTCTAGACTGTCATATGAAGTTGATCTTGTTTTCTTTATTTTTTAATTTATTTTTGTATCGTGGATTTTTAGGTTAATGTGTGTAAAGGGCAATAACCTATAACGTCGTTTATAAAAAGATAATAGGGACTTTTAAATTCGCACGAAGACAATGGGGATTGCTTCGATCGACGTCCTGTTAATGCACTGCCTTGGATGGACGTCACACGTTTCAGTCCACGCAAATCTAAAAGTCCATAATAGTTAAGATCAAACACACTTCCGATTGCGATTGTGCCACTGTTGTAAATCGCTTGTTAAGATTTTATTTGGTATACAAAACTTCTGAAATATTTCCTAAATGAACAAATTCATAATTATCGACTTTATTCCTGAATTGTAGAATACAATCTGCCTATAGTATACAGTCACTATAATAGTCTAATGTTAATTTGTATCCGATACATAATATTTTTATAGTCACTTACGTGTAGCGATTACTCGACCCCTCGACCACATTACTTTCCCATGGATTGGTAGGTCCGAGAGAGCTAAAGCCATGCGTATTCTGTAGGGGGGGGGGGGGGGGTCATCATTTCTGGAAAAGGTGAAGAGAAATCGCCCCTTTCTTTCTCCTAGTCAATTATTAGTGCCGCGGCGGGACTCGAACGTTGAGCCATATGATCCACAGTCCATTGACGTAACCGCTAGACCTGCACGACACCTCTACAAGTACAAGTGTGTACAAGTGTGTTCAGTGTGTTGTTGTGACTCCCGTTGTATCTTTATGTGGATTCCAAGCATTTTGTTGGTGCCGGTTTGAAGGCAATTATCAATATCCAGTTGAATCGGATAAGTCTATATTTTCCTACGTTTGTGACCCGTGCCGTTACTGGACATGTTTTATTTTGAAATTTCTGTAGTTATAATTTTTGAACTAAAAATGAGACTAGTAAATTGCAAATATCTGTTTTTCTATTGTATGGAGCAAAAACATGGACTTTAAAAAAGAATATGGAACATAAAGTCATAGTTTTTGAAAAATTGTTGTAAAGGAGAATGATCAGAATATCATAACATTAATGGTAGGGCTTAAAATATCCTGATAGAAATTGTCGTGGTCGAGTGGATACGTCGCCGGACTGTCGATCGCAAGGTCCGCGGTTCGAGTCCCGCCGCGGCACTAATGTCCTTTGGCAAGACATTGATCTACATTTGCCACACTCAACCCAGGTGATGTAAATGGGTACCTAGCAGGAATTAATTCCTTGAATTCCTTGAATTCCTTGAAATGCTGGAGCGCTGTATAAACGGCTGCTATAGGCTAAAGCCGGGTTAATAATAAATGTGCGGAATAGAATGATCTAGATAGATGGCGCTATAGAAATGCCTATTATTATTATTATTAAGGCCATATTGAAAGACATCAGCGTCTCTTGAAAGATTAGTTGTAAGGAAAGTAAAAGTATACCAGACCAAGACGGAAACCTAGAACTACATTTGTAACTGGGATGTGGACATCAAGACATTAGGGACTTTTAGATTTTCGTGGACTGATACATGTGACGTCCATTCAAGGCAGTGCATTAAAAGAACGTCGATCGTAGCAATCCCCGTTGTCTTCGTGCGAATCTAAAAGTCCCTATTGAGTGGAATGCACGTGTGTACTAGTGTGGCAGAAAACAGTAAACTAATATATGGAAAATGTTGCCTTGATACCTTGCATTTTGTGATTATATAGAATTATATGTATATATATTTTTAGCGAAGTAGAGATATTTCCCTTTAAAACCATGTGATTCCTCCTCTCTCTCTCGCTCTCTCTCTCTCTCCTATTTCATCAATCTCCTTCCTACTTGAGGTCAGCGAACTACAGTGAGATGATACCTAGTCATTTTCCATTTGTCCAAATTTTTCAAGAATAAGATGTTTGTAGAGAATGAGAATGCCCCTTATTTTATTGGAGTTAAGGTTAATTCACATGAATGAAATGTCAGGTTTAAACCTGTTCATACAAACAATTACATGTTTACAGATTTGGGTTATGACCTTCAGTTATATATCCGATTTAGTAGACAGTGTATTAGTGTTGACAGAACTTAAGACCTCAATTTATAGTCCCTATTATTAGAAACAAAGAAAAAGAAAGTTAATGTTGTCAATCGTTGTATACATATAGGCAAGTAATTTTAATATTCCTCTGCAAATACCAGTTTAGGCTGGTAGAAAGAGTTGAGTCATCACAAGAAGTAGTAGGAGGGATATCCCACTGTCCAATGAGCATTTGTATTTTCCACTCCTTCCCCTTATTTTCACTTTCGCCCAATCAGAATGTTAAGATTAATTGTTCAGGACCACTGCTCAGGTGTCCATCAAGACTATACCCGCCCAGTCACCTACCTTAATTATCATGAAAAAGTTAAGTTTAGTGTAAGAATATTTTGTAGGAGGAGATCTCGGAATAGATGTTGTGAATATGTGATTGGGTATAAAGCCCCCGTCCCGTGAAATCCTCACTTGGAAACCCCCACCTGGAAACTTCCCAACTGCATACCCTCTCCTCCTGAACAGCGCTTCAAGATCAAATTTATGTTATAAGTTTTGGATTTTAGGGAATTCGAAGCAACCGTTTGAGACACTTCGCGTGTTTGAGCAATTCTGACTTTCTACAATTCATTTTTAAGAAATGCAAGCAGCAGTTTATTGAAATGAAAGTTGCCGAGTTATCTTAAACAACTATCTTCAATAAATCATCAACGTCAACTCCAGTCATTGGGAAATTAGAGCCTGTTTCTGTTCGACCTTTCAAAGAACGTTATCCAGTTTTGTCTAATTAAGTCCAGCTTCGTTCCCGTGTATATGCTGCGCGCTTTTTTATGCTTCAGTGTATAGATATCGTAGTTTTTTAAAATTATCATCGCTATTTTTAAACTTCCAAACTTTCCTAATCTATGAGTATACCTTGTAAAATTTTGGATACCCTACGGTGTGAACTTCAGTGTTGTTTTGAGGCTTTTAGAAGTCCTGTATTCATGCATGAAGTGAACATGATGAATGTTATTCCAACACATTTGATATCGGCGCCTAGCCTGGGCTTTCATACCACGAGTCAATTTCACCCAAAACTATGCTCAGAATTTTGAAAATGTTACTCTTGTTTCCATCCCAATACTTTATCATTCACCAAGCTTGCAACCCAGTCCAATATTACGCGCTCGAGGTCTTTGAATACTGTTTACCTTCGGAAAAATGAAGCCAAGAGCTCGAGAGAGCTAATTGTTACAAAAAAGGTTTTGAGTTACTCTGCTGCTTTTATCGGCGGTTTAAAAAAAAGTATTCATAGCTAGTCAAACTCAAGTCAAAGAAAAGTCCTTTTGAGGTTTAGTCACGTTTCTAACTTCCGATTTCTTTATACTGGGTCTCATTCCGTTGTTGAAATACGTCGTAATTACATTCATCAAAGAGGTATATCATATTCACAGACATGATGAAAAGCCAGATCCGAATACGCTCTTGTACTATTTGTGTTTGATATAGCAGGGTTCAAAGTCGCCGCAACTTCAAAGTGGTATCCGCATGGAAGAGAGTATGAATAGAGTAAATAATAGTTGTGGCTAATTTAGGATAATACTGCCTTTTAGATTTTGTTCTTTACTTAGCATGATAAGGTAGGGTGTATGGGAGGCTAGGAAAAGGAGAAGATTGAACTTAGATGAACAAAAAATCATCAGCAGCCGATTAAAAAAAGAAATTTCACAGAGGAAAGAGGGCTTAGAGGAAAAAAAAAGAAGAAGAACTGAAGACCTCCCCCCCCCCAAAAAAAAAACCCAAAGAGATATAATTATTTAAAGAAGAAGTCAATTACTTATGCCTTTTTCCGGATTTGTATCAACTTTGTGCATCATCTCTCATGATTATTTCTGAAAGGCTTTGATAGAGTGATCACGAGACAATTTAAAATATTTATGGAGATGTCGTATCATTTCTTTAAAAAGTTTTGTCAAAAATGTTCATTACACATAAAGTATACGAATACTTGCTACAAACTCTCAAATTGCTTCAAGAAAAAAAGAGGGAAGAGTAAAGAAAAAAAAGAGAGAACAAATGTTAAAGAAGGTACGAAAGGGACGGGGATATTCGAATAAAAATTTGATAATTACATACATCTATAATAACATGTGTCGATATGTGTGTGTGCGTGCGTGTGTGTGTGTGTGTGTGTGTACGTGGGTGCGTGTGTATATATGTGTGTGTGTGGGGGGGGGGGGGGGGGAGGGGGGGGGGGGGTAAGTACTGTAACCACGGTCCATCAGACATCGATATCTTTTTAATAAATCAAATATAATCACTGTTTTAAACACTTGTTTTATTTTCCAGTTCTCCTTAAATATTTCTTAAATTTTAACTCTCTTTCTCGATATCAATGTCTTTAGCGACGACTATCTGTATATCTGCTTATTTATATTGCAAGGTCGTAAGCGCAAATCTCGGTGGAGCGGGGGTGTCCCCCATAATTTGGAAAGGAGACACAATACAAGATGCCCCCCACGATTTCTGTTTACCCCCCCCCCTCCTTAACAAAGAAGACCATCTGAAATCGGACTCGCATGTCCAAACAAAGGTCGAAATGCCACTATTATTAATTTTATGAGTGAAATATTAGCGATACTTTTCATGGTGAGAAAAAAATGAATTGTAGTTAAATATTTCAGCCCTACATAATTCGCTCTCTCAAAAGGATAAGGGGCCCGAAACGTGCTGCTGAGCTCTATCACCTTCCTATTTCAAGGCTCTTATCCCTTTAAAAGAATCACTTGATATTTTTAACCTGTAAACGTTATATACAATTCAAACGTTTATTTTGTTTTGCTTTTCATAATTAAAAGAAAATCAAAAAAACTTCATTATCATGAGGGGCATTTGCCATTAAAAATTCTCAGGGCAGGGTCTTCTCCTGATCCTGCAAAGCAGGGCCGTTTTGTAAACATAACTATAACCAATTTTTTTTCTTTCAATTACACGAAAACGGTAAAACGCCAAAGAATAACAGTTTCTGTACTACATTTATTAACAACGATTGTGTGTGCGCACTCCCTATCTATCAGAAAATTAATGGCAACTTATTGTTTTAAAGAAATCTTTCTTCAGTGTTGTTGATGTCCTTTTGTGATTTGACTCTCGCGTCCTCAACCATCCAAAGTCCCTTCGAGTTCCATGATTAAAGGCGACCCCCTCCGGTCCCCCCACCAAAGTACAAGTGTCGCATCACATAAAAAGCCGCTCTTTCCTATGTCGACTTTCGCACCTGCCCCTAAAAAAAAACCCAAACCAAAACATCCTCTTATCAAGAAAAGAAAAATACAAGAACGACTCAGCCACATAATCGTCTTCTCAAATTTCACACAGCTTTTGTCGACTCTTACAAAAAAAAAAAACACTTTTGAACAAGGAGAAACAAAGATACCCCACGCGCCTACGCGGACAATTATATTTCGAAATACGTGATAATTTGAAAATACTTTGTTGCTGCCCCCGGGATGACCAATATTTGTTGTTCAATTAATGCTGTTGTCACTTCCTTAGTAACATGCACAAAAAAAGGAAGGGACAGAGACAGGCAGTGAGAGGCTGAGAGAAAGAAAGAGCGAGAGATAGAGAGAAAGGTGAAAGGAAGAGATATATATATATATATATATATATATATATATATATATAGAGAGAGAGAGAGAGAGAGAGAGTGAGAGAGTGAGAGAGAACAAAAAAAAAGGGGGGGGGGGAGCTGGGTAAACTATACAAAGAAACGGCAAATTTCAGATACACATGCTCATTGTTTATACATCAAATACTGCGTCTGTAATACTCAAATAAAAAACAACTTTTCGGTTGTACACTCTTCACAAAAACATGTGTGACCAGACGACGGATAATAGGCGCGAAATCACCCCGAACCAAACGATGTATCTTTTCTTCCAAGCACGCGTGTCCTTGTCTGCAAATCATGAAATTATTTCTTGATTTTTGCCTGGCTTATTGACTTCCTCCCCTGAACTTTTGTTGTGTTATTGACTTAATTCGACTGGGAATTTTCCTCATTTAATCCTGTTTATATCGCCTTTTAGATTGTCTTCTCTCATTTCCGGCGATGTCAGAATATATGAAATGCAAGAAATTGTGCTCAGAATGCGAATGCCCCCCCCCCCCCCTCTCTAAAAAAAATAAAGTTAATCCCAATGCCCTGGTAGTTTGAATGGTTATAAGATTTTTGAGATGATAATAATAATTTTGTTTAAAGGAAAGAAAGAAAAAAAAAAAAAGAGAGAGATAAAAATATTTCATTACAATTAAGTCTGTTTACCAGGAGAAATCTACACTAGTTCTCTCAATAGCTATTGCGTCTATCTGGAAGAAAGGAATCTCACTTTGTCTGGAATCAAGACTACACCCAATCTTTCCGACCCTCCCAGTCTGCATCGGAGGCTTTACAAGTACACAGATTTTCCGAGCTCTAAAAAAAGTTGATTTCACAAATAAGGCCCAGTATCTTAATCTCTAGTGTGCTTTGCAGCTCGATTTAATCAGCATATTAGAAAGGTTGATCATGAACATGATCGCCAAGACTTTCGAAAAAAATCAACTTAAGGCAATTTTAATAACCTTGTCTATAACCCACTGATATGTAGCGCCTACGGCCATTGTAATGATGTAGTACGTAATCTGAACATGAGTTCTATGGGATGGGTATTGATATTGCCCTTAGTCTGATTTAACAAAAGTCTTTGGGATCAAATGCTGATACGTATTTTATATTTTCTCATACAACTTGCTATCGTGTAGGGTGACAGATTAAAATGTTATTTTTTATACACACACATACACAAATTGCGTGAGTGCGTCACTGGGTCAGTCGCTGACGCTTGGTATTTGACGCGCCATTAGAGAGTGGTATTGTAAAACCAAAAAAGTGAATGCAATACCCCCCCCCCCCAAAAAAAAAAAAAAAAAAAAAAAAATATATATATGTATATATATATTATATTAATAATAATAATAATAACAATAATAATAATAATAACAATATTAATAATAATAATGATTGAATTATTTTCTTTCTTTTTTTAATTAAACAAAAACAACCCAAAGAAATCGGAAAACTAACACAACATTGGGCTTAGGGCTGATTATCTTCTCACATTTAGCGAGCGCAAGTAGTGACGCCATCAAAACGACGCTTCACGTGCAACGGGCCTTAATCTGCGCTACTAGGGACTTTTAGATTTACACGACGAGAACGTGGACCGCCACGTGTGACATCCTTTTAAGGTAATGTGACGTTCTTTTAAGGCACTGCCGGGCACGGCCCAGTGCCTTAACACAATGTCACACGCGGCAGTCCACGCTCTCGTCGTGTAAATCTAAAAGTCGCTACCGATTCCCTAGGAAAGCGGATACCGGGTCTTCCAGCTGAACTCAATATCAATACATTTAGCATAATGCTGTTTAACATGTATCTAATATACGGTGTTGACTCTCCAAACTTACCGTGTAAAGAGAGCAACAAAGAAGTCGGAAACACACCTCTGAAAAGAAAGAAAAAAAAGTCGCAATTGAAATAGAGGTTCTGATATTTCAGTCCTTCGTCCTACGCACTGCCTTCGGTTTGAAAATGATCATAGTTGATGCGGATAGGACTGTAGCACCATTATATTTTGCTAAGCTTTCTTCTTATTCATATTGATCTGCACGAGTGCCTTATGATTTCATTTATTTGCAGTATAAATCTCGACACGGGGACTAATTTCGGTTAGCAAACAAGAAGAGCGTGTCTTTATGATTGGTGTCAACTTGCAAATCTCGTTCCATTATGCAAGTAATTTGTGAATCAAAGGGTTATTTGATGTTTCGCCGAACAGAAAAAAAAACACACGAGAAGGGTGAACCATGAGAGGTGACGGTCATTGCATTAATACAAAGCGAAAATTTAGATTAAAAACAATTTCATGGTTGATCGAAACGGATTTTTTTCTTCTTCAATCATTGAAAAGTATATTTACGCCCCTTCTTGAGTCGGGCGGGGGGGGGGGGGGGGTAACGTTTTTTCTTAATAAGTACATGTATCTCATTGATTGTTGTTATATTAATTCAGTTTCGTTTTCTTTCATGTAGATAATTGCAGGGTAAATTAATTTACTTGTGTAAGTCGAAAGACATAATAGACTACAGTTTTGCGCAGAGTCTCCATTTCAATTTTTATTATCAAAATATTACCTTTATATTGACTTTACTTATTGGCACAGGACGGGGTGTTCCTTTGCTACCCTTACAAATATGTCGCCTCCATTCCGTTCTGTCCCGTGCATGGCTTTCAGCATCCTCTAGCCATGATCCTGTGTCGATACGGAATTGGGGGCGTCCCGGGGGTCTTGGAGCTGTGAAGTTGTTACGTAAGTCTTGGAGTGGAAGGCGATCCTAAAGCATTTCGCACAGGTGCCCAAACCATGCCAAACGTCTATTGGTGACCTCCTCCCAGATTTTTGTGGAAAAATCTCATGAATGTCTTATGTCCACATTCCTGATCTATACATTTGTATTCATTTGATCAATATTAAATGGTTTTCTTATATTGGGCATTATCATGAAGTCATTAATGGAAGCCATTGCGGAACAATCAGCGATGCTCGAGTAGTAATAACATTGTTAATAGTGACTTTTAGATTTGCACGTCGACAGCTTTGACTGCAACGTGTGACGTCATTTTAAGGCACTGCGCATGCGTTACGTCGTCTCAGTCGGCGATCGAGAATGCGTCAACCTTGATTTTCCTAAATCTAGTACATACATACATACGTATTGATATTTATTTAGCGCCTTTACATGCGCAAGGTACTCGTATGCCGCGTGCGCATAAAATATACAGTTCCTCAGGTAGAAAAAGGAACATCCCTTCCCTGCTATTATGTAAAAATGTGTAGAACAGGTGTCACATGCATATTCACCTGTTCTACACATTTTTACATAATAGCAGTGAAGGGATGTTCTTTTGTTGGGGGTAGAATGAGGAACTGAATATTTTGTCCTCTTTCTTTGTCCGTGATGTTCATAGTGTTACTTCCTGCATGCATGTATATATCGTCGAGTGCAATCTAAAAGATTTCTAATTGTAGTCAACATGGGCAGTTAAGTACGTTGACACGCATGATCAGTTGGCGTTCGTCGTGTTCTCGTCCACTCAATCTAAAAGTCCCTATTGACTACTGTCAACGATGGAATCTACGCATCATAAGCTACGTTCTTTGGATAGTAACCCAAATCGATGTATGTCTTTTTGTAAACAGTGCCATGCCTGCACAGCGCATAAATAAGAAAGGAATGGTGGTGTTCAGAGAGCTCGGAACCCCTTTCTTATGAATCACTAGAAAGCCAATTTTCACTTAAAGATAAAGTTGAGTTCTGGTCATGTGATTGCATTGTGAAAGAAACGATGTGGAACCTATCAGAAAAGGTTGATCATCTAGTATATAAGTATTTGTGTGTATTTCAAGGTTCTGGAATCATCAAAATGATAAAAAAATGGCCAAATCTTGGCAAAGTTACAAGCACTGTACACAGAATGATGTATATGGGACTACACGAGCACATGGCGAAAAAAACCTACCCCCGATTTTTACGATGTTTCATGTCATATTTAGAATATGAAGGCATTTAAAGAGCCATAATGCTTTTCAGGGAACATGTTAATCTGATGTTCTTCCACCCTTGCATAATAACAATGACAACGCTCACAAATTATTTTTTACCTCTTCCCAGAAATCAACCTTCTCTTTAAAAGGACATGCTTTCTAGTGTGGAGAAACCAATGGTTATGCTGTGCTTCTTCTTTAAAATCTCATGTGAACTCACTAATTGGGTACGACCCCAGAGGCCTGAAAGACTAACTCTTGAAAACGTGCGAAACATGCGGATTATACCGGCACCTGTTTTCCACTCCTCGAGCCGTTTTATCCCCGTTTTTGTTCTAGGCTTTTCCTTTTATTGTAACGTCATTATCATTACCAGCCCGTCGTCTAATAAACTATAGTTCTTTTGTAAGTGCCAAATAACTACCATACCTTTGGACAAGAATGCCTGAGCTATAATTAAAGGTGGGAATTGTATCTGAATAGTTTTAAATCAGAAAGCAACTAGGCCTTGCACGTACTTAGCCTTAGGGGGTTAGATCGCTACAATAACTTCTTCACGCATTTTGATAACCCTCTTTGGGCGCGATGGATCTCCGTACTATTAAAAGTAAGTTTCATTATATTATTGAAGGAAGCATGATGTATTTTATTTCTCTTAATCGTGATACCAATATGATTCATGCTGTGTAAAGTCAATTCAACTGTTCGTTACATTTTCGTATTATGTTATATCCATGGTACTACAGACAGGCCAGAACATAAAACAGAAATTAAGTGATGAGTTTTTAAAGACCAGCTGCTAGAATTATACACGCTCATGCTTACATTCTAGTATGTTATTCTTATTCTTGTGATTTATTCTTGTGAGACTCTGCAATACATTTAATGTGTTCTCACATGTCATTCTTTCACAAATGTTTTTTTTTTCATGACCAATTGGTGATTTATTCGACATACCCATTCAAAATCTTCATACATGAAAAAAGTCAAAAAGACGACCAATCTGAAGTCTACTTTCATAGCTGAGTAGGCTGTTGTATTTCGAATTGCGTAATATGCATAGGCTATATATTTAATGTTTCAACGTTTTAATAGGTGACGCAACAGTCTGTTGTAATGGCACTGGTGGTTCTTTTGTTTGTTTTTGTTGTCGATTTTGAAATTCCTTGGTTGGATTAATACTGTGAAAGGGGAAGTCCATCCGCATATTAGGTTGGAAGCTGAAATTGAAGCTGAAAATGAGAGAAACAAATTAGTGAAAGTTTGAGCAATATCCGATTAAAATAGGAAATGTATGACCTTTTAGAGTTGTCATCAGTATAACACAAATGGGCAACACTGTGATGTATCTTGCGAACTCCTCTTCAATTTCGCACTGTACAGAAAATGTCAAAATTTTTCATTTTCTTGGTTATTAATGATGGAGTAGATTTGTTTTAAAACATATTGCAATATTACATTTAGGGTGAATGTATGCTTAAAGATTTCCTTAATGGAAGATATGAATTTCTGAAGTGTTTTAGTACAGGGAAAAGGGAGGGGGCCTCGCAAGATACGACACAGAGTTGCCAATTTGTGTTTGCACCTTCAAAATGTCATAATTATCTTATTTCTAATTGGTTTTTGCTCAAAGTTTCACCGAAACTTTTCAGCTTCTATTGGAACTAACTATAGTATCAGGATGTACTCCTCCTAAAAACCACTGGAAGAATTTGGGGTGCCCCCCTTCGGAAGTGGCCGAAGTGGCAACCTTTAGTTAAGAGGAAATTGCCCCGCTGCACCCCTCGAGGTGATGATCCTTTTTTATTCATTATTTTTACTTTCTTTACTTGTCAGAGAATTTAGAAGTAAAACTGTATCGAAAAATCTGATGACGTTTTGTCCCTTCTTTTATTAAGGCCAATATTCGCCCTTTTAAACGATGGTTTTCCTTTTTATTCTCTGCAGGAAAGCTGGATAAATCTGGATCTCCTAGATATATATTTGACGATGGCATCGCAGCAAAACGCCCCCGCATCGCTCTTCCTCCTGCGCCAAGACTTCGATCGCTCCCATACAACACGTCACCTGTAGCACCCCTTCGATCAGAAGCTCATCGAAGAGAGGTCGCCCCTCAAACTCAACCTTCAATTCATCCAAGACATGGTCAGGCCGTTACATCTCCAAATGACATTGAAGACCAACGCCAGGTGTTAGTCAGCGACCACGCCCAACGTCCAGTGCGAAGGCACCTCGTGCAATCGCATCACATCCTCCAACGCAATCATCTTCAGCAACAACAACAACATAATCATCATCATCATCATCTGCTTCCGCAACAACACAGCTTGGTATCACTTTTGCGCGAACCAGTCGTGACGACATCGCCGGCATTCGAGCGACTTGGCATCGGACCGCGAGCCGTGACAGGTAACGAAGCGGGTTCGCCTTCGGGGATGCCGCAGACGAGAGCTTGTCCAGTTTGTGATAGTTGTAAGGACGGAGCAGCGTGTTGGAAGGAGATGACGGGGATCGGTTGTAAGCTAGAGACTAAAGAACTCTGGGATCGTTTTCATGAACTTGGGACCGAGATGATTATCACTAAATCTGGCAGGTAACATAGCTCTCAGTAGTACACGAGGCGTCATTTCGATTGCGTCAATTCCTACGCTAATTTGCGTATGAAGACATTAAGTGCGTTTGTCAGTTATCCGTGTAAAGCTTGCCCTGTTCAATAACATTTTGCATTCACCTTTTTCTTACAATACCATTACCACCATTACCATTATTACATCGAAGACCACGACAAGTACTGACGCAGCCCTAGGTCAAACAAATGACGCCTCTGTGTAAAACAGTCTTTATTAACTGACACATTTACCCAACCTTGGCTGAATCCATTGGAAGGAGAAATATCAACTCCTTTAACGGCTGTAAACCATACTCCTCTTTTTTCTAATATGCAATATCACATTCAGTGGCATATCCAGACCTTGTTGGGGGGGGGGGGGGGGGTGATTTTGTTTACCTTTCTTTGATCCGTACAGTTCAGCAAGGAAACCACGTTTGAATTGCCCCGGCTTTTTCATCACGGGGGTTTATTGCTAATAAATATTGATTTGGGGATTGTAAGGTAAATTTTTGATTGCATGGATTGCTATTTTTGCAAAAGAGCGAAGCAAGCAAGCAGAAGCCATGTGACATTTTGTCGTGACATTTTGTTTTAACTTGCATTCATTATCAACTCAAATCTGCTAAATATATCGATGTTATTGTTTGATCACATACTATTTTTTTTCTTTCTTACAAGAGTAAATTGCTTTACTATGTTGCACTGTATTTATAACGATCGTTTGAACTTTATTGCTCTTCGATCCCCCCCCCCATAAAGTTTGGCATCGTAGCCTATCCTTTACAATAGGGGAATATCTGTGAGTAATCATTCCTTCATTTTAAAACTTCTTGTCATCATCAGACGCATGTTCCCGACGCTGCGGGTTTCCTTTGCCGGGCTTCACCCGATGTCATCCTACTCAGTGTACATCGACGTCGTGCCCCTAGACAACAAGCGATATCGCTACGCCTACCATCGGTCATCATGGCTGGTAGCCGGCAAGGCCGATCCGTCGTTGCCACCCAGGTTGAGCCGCCATCCCGATTCACCGTTCACCGGAGAACAGTTGCTCAAACAGCTCCTCTCATTCGAGAAGATCAAGTTGACCAACAATGAACTGGATAAAAGTGGACACGTAAGTCAGATCAAGGAAATTGTACAGGGGGTGGGGGGGGGGGGGGGGGGGTGTCGTTAATCCTTTAAAAAAATACCTGATATGCACAAGAGAAATGAAGACAAAACTAAAAGTTTCATATTCTCCAGTTGCTAGAATACTTTTAAGAACAAATTGACAGGTAATAAATATGTGGATTATATCTCAGAGTTTTGTGGTGCATTTAGAGTTTATTTTTTAATTTAAAACATAATTCAAAAATTATTATTTTTATCATTATTTTTATTATAACTATTATTGTTATCATAATTAAAATTATTATTATCACTATCATGACCACCATCATCATTATTATTATTATTACATGTATTATTATTATTATTATTATTATTATTACTTTTACTAATAATGTAGTAGTATAGTATTATTAGTAGTAGAAGTAGTATTAGCAGTAGTAGTATTAGTATATAGTAGTAGTAGTAGTAGTAGTAGTAGTAGTAGTAGTAGTAGTAGTAGTATATAGTAGTATAAGTAGTAGTAGCAGCAGTAGCAGCAGCAACAGCAGTAGCAGTGACAGTAGTAGTAGCCAGGTATTAGTAGTAGGAGCAGAACTTATAGCAGCATGCGTTAGTCATATCCCAAACGGAACTCAAACACATCAGATCATTCATGCTCTTCGTAGAGACACCCGTTTGATCTGCAACTTGAAATGGATTTTCTCTCTGCTTTCTTTCAAGTTTCAAGTCCCAAATTTACCGACATTGTCTCCTCGGCTTGTTTTAATGGCGTAGTCTGTACTTCTAACTAGGGGGAATGAGGCTGAAGGCCCTCCGAAAACAAAAGGCGATTTGTAATTATACAGAAAAAAATAATTAAAAAAACATAAATATGTTACATAAAATACTAAAAAGCAACAGACTATTGACGTTCTAATTACTGTTATTGCTCTTGCGTTTTTGTTCGCACATTGTTTTCTTTCTTTTTTATGTTAAGGAGGGTACTGCGCTAGGCGAACGTCTTTCCCAGTGAAAATGCTTCTATGACATTCGGAGATGAAATACTACCGTATCGTGTTTACACAGAAAGCATTTAGTGCTTTCAATGGAAAGCCAAAGGTCAAGCAAATTTCAGCACTCATTGGACCATAAATTATCCCACTTTATTCAGTCGAATCACAGCCGGTCGACGAGACATGAAGGAACGTAGACCTACTGAACTTCATCTCCTGCTGCGTTTACTCACACAATATTATTATATTATATTATTATTATTATATTATATTATTATATTATAGCCGTTTTTATCTTTTCAGTTCTATTAAATTAAAAGTAGCATTTATTTTCCACTGTAACCTTTCTTTTTCCTTATGTTGAAAAAATATTCAAGTAATGCAACTTATGCATAATAATATAAATAATATCGAAGAGTATCTTAAAGGCACACTGCCATACTTGTAGCTACTTGCTCCCTCTATATAGAAAACTTCCCCAATCGGTGCCTGTTGGTCCCCCATGATCCTCTTTTTCTTATGTTAAATGAGAGCTGAGTTAATGAGATAGCCACCTGTCACAGTGACCTCAATGGCTCTCTGTGTGGTCTAAAGGTGTAAAGTTTGTGTCGAGTTAGCCAGGTATGACAAAATACAATCTTGATATAAGAAATAAAGAAAAGGATATGAGAAGAAAGAGAAAGTGTGCGTGCGTGCGTTATCACCGCGACTTCACAATACTAGCCAGAAATTCACCCCTTCTGAACACAAATAGATAAACAACTAATACACAAACAAACAAACAGGGTATGCATGCGTACGTAATTATCTTGTGCATATAGCTAGTTTGTGTGGGTGCGCGTATACGTTTGCCTGTGTTACTGGGCGCGAACGTAGTTTTGATTAAATAAAATGTATGCAGATGATTTGTACAAATGTGTTTGATTTGAGAGAAAATAATACAAAATATCTTTAAACAAAATTTAAAAATGTGGACAGTCCAGGCAGTGGAGTAATGTCCCTTAATGTTATAGTCGGTTTGCTTTCTTGCAATAATGTAAATTAAAGGATTTTCACATTTTGGAACCAGACTTACACTGCAGGATGCACATAGTTTTTACAAATGTGCAGGCGCGTGTGCATTTTTTTTATTATGTGTGTGTTGGGGAAGGGAGGGGGGGGGGGGGAGGGGATCAGTATACGAACAACCTGGGCCCTGTTTCATGAAACTTGTTATCAATAACAAATACTACAATTCTATGACAACTTTGCTTTCAGCCAGGAATATACAAGGATTTCAGTAGCTTATAAAACAGCTATTGCAGCTTGTTATTGAAAACAATTGTTTATGAAACAGGGTCCAGGGGCGTTTGGGGACATGGGCATCAGAAACTATATTGACGCTGTGCTCTTATTCTTAGTTTTATAAGATGCCAACTTGCAAGGGAAACGGTTGTGTACTTGAAAGGTTTTTTGTGTGATTGAATTACAAAAAGCAAAACAACATCCAGTACCGTGACCAACAATGTGTGTTGTATTTTACTTGCAGGTGATCCTGAATTCGATGCACCGCTACCAGCCTCGAATCCACATCGTCAAAAACGTGACCATTGTCGACAACGAAGACGACCACCATGAGGACAACGACAAGCGCCACGATGTCACTGGTGATGACATGGATGAAGTGATGAATGCTTGTCGGTCGAGACCACAACACGTCCGCACATTTGTTTTTTCTGAGACCTCATTCACAGCTGTCACGGCCTATCAAAATCAGTTGGTGAGTCTAATAATGATAGTAATAATATCAATAGAGGTGTCGTGGACGAGTGGATACGTCGCAGGACTGTCGAGCACAAGGACCGCGGTTCGAATCCCGCCGCGGCACTAATGTCCTTTGGCAAGACATTGATCTACATTTGCCACACTCCACCCAGGTGAAGTAAATGGGTACCGGTAGGAAGGAATTCCTTGAATGATGTGAGCACCGAAATCGGATTGGAGCGCTTTGAGCACCTTGCAGGGTGGATATGTGCGCTATATAAATATCCAATATTATTATTATTATTATTAACAAGAAGAACAATTGTTATTTAAACTGCTTTATACACTAAAACGTACCACAGCGCTTAAATGTATAGAGAAAGACACACAAAGACTAGCTCTGTGGAAAAGGTGGGTCTTCAGTTTTTTTTTTTATGTTGACAGGTTTTCTTTAGTTCGAATTGAGTATGGTATATTATTCCAGAATTTAGAAGCAGTTACATTAAATCGTTTATCGGCAGCGGAACCGTTGATATGGGAATTTCGAGTCTAGAAGGATCTTTTACGGAACGAAGATTAAGTGTGAGTAGTAGTGGGTTGGTAAGCTTCATGTCTGCAAGGTAGGAAAGTGCAGTATTGTTGATTAACTTGAAAACATAGAGGCAGACTTTGAAGTGTACACGTTGAGATAAAAGGAAGCCAATGTAGTTCTTTAATTCGAGGGGATCATGAACTCTACACCCAGCCCCAAAGTTATCTTTAATCAAATGAATAGTAAATATAGATACAACATTGTGAAACAGTTTCGACTAAAAGCCTAGTATCATCATGGTGCCTAAAAATTCATAATAGCCTGTTTCACATGCGGCTTTTTCGTGCATCACGTGGTTGTGTTTGGAATGATGAATGCAACATAAAAAGTACCAAAATCCTTATAATATCAGGCATGCTGGTTTATTGTCCGTAATGTCTTCACATGATTGATTAGCCAAGAGAATAACGCAATGGAAATGACGTTTGTACTACATCCACCCCTTCGGAAGTATTCATACTAGTTTGTACCTTTCACCTGAATGCATGTAGGGCAATGGCAAAATGGTCCACTACCTGGACTGTTCTCTATTTGTACGTCTTAGTGACGTGCGCGTTTGCTCGAATACTAGATATTATGTACAACATAATTACGTGCGAATACAGACCCTGAGGCCCGAATTCACAAAGGAGGTTTGTCGACAAACCTTGGTTTTCGTACGTCATATGACGCGTTTTTACGCGTTTTTTACAAACCTGGTTTGTAAAAACGCGTCGAAACGCGTCATATGACGTACGAAAACCAAGGTTTGTCGACAAACCTCCTTTGTGAATTCGGGCCATAGGGTAGGTGAATTCGTGGGGAATAGTGAAGTCGTACGTGGGGTGAGCGCGCGCACGCACACACTCAAAGGTTAAATATATATTAAAAACGACCATAATCTGGTCTAGTACAGTTAACTGTTTTTTCTAGATAACATTACCATTTTGTCATTATTATCTTCTTTGTAATTAGATTACTAGATTGAAAATTGACAGCAATCCGTTTGCCAAAGGATTCCGAGATTCTTCTAGGCTTTCCGAATTTGAGAGGTAAGGATGAGTTAGCGTTGATGATGAATGTCCCCATGTTAGATCATTGTAACAACGTGCATGAAATAATTATGAGGCTTAAATTTTGTTTAGTAGTTAAAGTGACTCGGTAATATTGTTGAAGGTTGATGAAAAAACTGCGTATTTTTTGGATGAAATGTTACTTATTATATCCCTTCTATTGTACTAACCCTCTAACATACAAAACATCCTAAAAAAAATACTTTGAAGGCGTCACTGTGCAACACCCTCTAACAGTAAATTGTCCCAACCATTTTTGAATTTTTAAGACAGGCTTTTAAAAACCTTTCAACACTTAAACGTCTGGAATGGTATATAGAGCTAATTCAGTACTGGGTGACGATTTACATTCACCTGAAGTGTAATTAAATTGTAATGATATAGTTGGGAGAATTAAATTTGTATCATTAATAATGGTCTGTTTTCACTCAAACTTTCAGATTATCTTTAATTGTACATCTAGCATTGAAGTCACTACCTTAGCACCATTTCTCATCTGAAAAATGTTACCAAGTCCCTTTGAAGGAAGTAAATGTTTAATAGCAATCCATCTAGCTTTCTTGATTTCCCTTTCATTCAATATATCCACGTTCATGTATACATTTGTGATACCTTTCAAAGTTACTGCCGGGAGAGTTAACAGAAAAAAGAAGAACTTTAAACAATTTGTTGTTTAATTGCGAAGAAGATGTGATGAAAAAGATTATCTACAATATACATTTAAAACCTTTCAAGGTATGAAGTTATACTGAATAAAAACTGACTTATTGCTTCACTTAATTTCGTCCCGAATTTCGCTCTTTCGGCCTGGGTTTGCCATTTTAGCACGAGTCTTGAAAGCCCGTCCTAAAACTGTTAAAAGATATTTACATGACTTGTTAGTTAGCTCTTTGTACTATCAAGGGAGTAAGTTTTCCAGATATGTAGAATGTGTCTTAGTTGTGAGTTTACAGGATATTTTTTTTTCTTCTATGATTTACTTTATAAGAGAGTGACATCGATAAAATGAAATATGACGAGAACAAAAAACTAAAAAGTTGGACCCAACTTCATGCCATAATGTGTTCAGTCCCCACTTTAATAATTTGAATACACCATAGTATATTCGTGTCTGCTTCATAATCAACCTTTGCAGATTGTTTCCAGACAGTTTCTTTTCAAAGTAATTGATTTACCAGAACTCAATACAAAGGAAAGTCCATCCAAATATTTAATTTGGTTTCTAAAAAAACCAGAAAGTTGAGAGAAACAGGTCAGTGAAAGTTTGAGCAAATTATGATAAAATACGAAAGATTTTGAAGCTTGAAGTTTTAATCAATCGAACACAAAGTAGCAACGCTGTTACTTATCTTACAAGGTCTTCTCTCATTTGCCCTGAACAGAAAATTTCACTAATTTTCATTTTGGTAGTTGTTGATGAAAGAATACACACACACTCACGCACACAAACTCACACTGAAATATATATATATATACATGTACATATAGATGTACGTATATATATAAACCCTACATGGTACATTAAGTGGACATTAACCCTAATCCTAAACATAACCCTAATGTCTACTTAATGACTCATTTTTTCACTCAAAATGTCTCTCCAATGACGCCTTTAGTAAAATTGCATATATAGACAGTGGCGGATCCAGGGGGGGGGGGGGCCCGGGGGGGCCGGGCCCCCCCCCCCCCCCCCCCTCTTGAGAAAAAAATCATGCAAAATCACGTGATTTTTACCTTTTCTTGGGGTTGGGCCCCCCCCCTGGCGCTCAAGGGGGGGGGGGGGGGGTGCAAATTTTAAATTTTTCTAGGACCAAAAAAAAAAAAATTGTGCTCACTACCCCCCCCCCCCCCCCCCCCCCCACTGAGCGACTTTTCGGCCGGCGCGATTTTCAAATTTTCGGGAGCAAAAAAATAAAAAAAGTTGGGCCCCTCCCCTAAGAAATCCTGGATCCGCGCCTGTATATAGAGAGAGATATGTAACAAAATTGGGCCTTCTATCTATGATAAATAAGAGGATAGATAAGAGGACACCAAATTGTCCTCCGATCATTATAATGACAATGTCTACTTTTTAATGAATCATTTTGTCACTCCAAATGTCCCTCTAATGACGCCTGTAGTAAAATATGTGTGTTTGTTTTCATACATGTGAAACATAATGTGCGATGATCATATCTAGGAGCATGTATTATTCAATATTTTCTTTAATTAATAGAAATAGAAATTTAACAATTTTTAGTAGAGAGCAAATTGGAGAAACATGGATTTTAACCAAGATTATGGAATTGAAAACCACATAATTTGAATGTTGGGTGTACATAATGATAAGAATATCATGGAAATATTTGAAAACTAACAAAGAAATGTTGCTTATGGCATAGCTAAATAAACTGTACTAAAAGGTATTGTTAAAGAAAAAAAAACGAAATACGAAAAATGGGGACTGGAAATCGACTTGCTGATTTGTGTTTAATCGACTAAAACTTTAAAACGTCATAATTAAAAAAAAAAAACTTTTCGGAGTTTTGTCAAACTGTCATATTCTGCTCATACTGTCATTCTCAACTGGACTATGCTCCTTCTAAAACTAACTTCATATCAACGTGTACTTCCCCTTTATGCAACACACACTGCAGATGGCGGAGGATACATCAAGATAATATGTCAAGTTGTATTTTCATCTGTGTGTGGGACCGTCTTTTGCATACTCTTATACTTTCAGTTTGTTTGTTCATTTGTTTTCATGAATATATTCCCGTGATAGGGAAAAGGTGGATATATTGATGAAAGGCCATACCTACGCCCGCAATCCAACAAGTTCACCAAGAGAGGTTGTACTTGGCTCGATGATGACAGGAGGTGATCCGCAGCCTTTCCCATTCTCGTTAGGAGCATTGAGAGAGGATTCTCCGTTCAATCTCCCTGTCCATTTAGGCTCTCCAGCGCACCCTCACCTCTCCTTTGCGCTGCAGAGACAGCCGATTCAGAGTAAGCATCTTATTCAACTTTCTAGTTTCAAACCTGCCCGTCTCGCGAAAGAGGAAATCATACGACCGCAATAAGGGAGTTTACAGATACAATCTGCGCATGGGCAGATAAAGGTCATTTGTACCAAAAAGGTAAAACCCACAGAGATGAATACTGGATATGCGCTCATGAAAGTTATGTACCAACGGTACATTCTATGATACGCAGGTGGAAGTATTCTTTTCAAGAGGGCAAACAAAAGGTATTCATGAAGCACATCTAGGACTTTAGCAGTTATTATTCTAATATGCTCAAAGTGGAACTTCTCCATGTGTAC
>JAVYIG010016680.1:0-29974 GCA_035222895.1 Strongylocentrotus droebachiensis | reverse complement strand
CAAGTCAATGTGCCGGGATCGGTGTTGCTGACATTCCTGAACGAGTCCCGCGGGAACAGATCGAGACAATTTTCAGTGTGAATGTATTCGGGGCCATAAGACTCACTCAAGCTGTTCTACCTCAGATGAAACAGAGGAGAGCTGGAAAGATCATCACTATCTCGAGCACAGGTGGAAAATTAGGTCTGAAATACCTCCCAACTTTTTCATCTTTACAATTTCTAGCCTTTGTTCTCGAATAAATGATCTATCGTCCAGCTCGCAGCTTGTGATTTACACAATTTCTATCGAGGTTTTTAGATTATAACATTTAGAACTCCTCTGTATACCCATACCCAATTTTTCCAGAACCATCCTGATTATGTATTTTTGCTACTTCCATAGGTTACCCGTATTTGGATATGTACTGCTCCACTAAATTTGCGCTCGAGGGTTTCTTTCAGAGTCTGGCGGTTTCGTTACGCTCATTCAATGTCAGGTAAGGATCCTTGAATATGATGTTTACTTTTGTTAAAGTTGGCAGAAGAAACAGATCCTTCTTAAAGGGGGTGTAGCATTTCAAATACTGGTTAACGCCATCTACGACTTCTTTTGGACAATTGTTAGTAGACGAATGGACTCGCCTAACCGTCAGCGCGCTATAGCGTTCGCGAAACAGACCTAAGTTCTCCTCACGTTTTGGTTTCGCGTATATTGCACGCACGTGAAAACTGCGGTCGCGTTGTCCGCGCGTAGTCGTATTTTACCCTCAAAGCGGTAGCCGTGAACATTTTGGTAAGGTCCACAAAGTTAACATAATACGTGGATTGATAAAGAAGACCATTGGGTTCTAATCACTATTTAATGGTCTTTCCAAGGTATGTTGTAATTATGCAAACACCTTCTAGTTCTACCTGAAGTTTCTCCCCTCATTGAGCATTTTCACTTCCTTGTCAATGATATAAGTGAAATAATATAGCATTCGAACAATACCAGATTAAAACCTCACTCACAGCTCGGAGTGTTTACTCATTTATTTTCATTAACAAAATACATTTATTACATACCAATGTCCTTCTAATATCCACCATTCTGAATTAAATGGGGATACAATCATCATGATTTTGACACTTCGTTAATTGTTTTGATTTCCATGTTTGGTTTGATCCCTCCTTAGAGTTTGCTTGGTTGAGCCTGGTGGGACTAATACCGGATTCAGTCTTGTCATTAATAGTTCCATCGACGCCAGACTTCAAGACGAGTCCATCGACGACATTGATCGACGTCAGCTTCAATGTTTAAGAGAGACGATTACGAAGAATGAGATTGCGTGGCCAGACGATGTCGCCGATGCGATAACGACGAGGTGTTTGGACGTCGATGAACCCGTCCTTGGACATCTTCTACCTAGTAAGGAGCTACACGATATCGTTAGGGCAACGGCGGGCGACGTCACTGGAGAAACCGGCCTCGCCATTTTGCAGAATTCAATAGGAAAATAACAATTAGTTGAAATAATGATAATTTAAATTCAAAGTCGGGTAATGGTGCTGTATTTGGAGAAAAGCAAGATAATAGAATCCAAATGAGACTTACTGGCATTAGTTTTGATATGTTTATCATGCAGCGAGGAAAAACGTGGCCGACATTTCCTTGAGACAATATGTAATTTGTTGGAAGGATACACGACTCTGAACGATATGGAGCCATACTATGTTCTCATGGTTCTAGCAGGTGATCTCGTCCTGGATTTGCATGCTATTTGACAAAGAGGCCAGTTAACTTTCCTTGATCTTTTTTTGCTCATTCCCCATTTATCATTTATCAAATCAGTTTTGTAAATATCATCAGTAGGCCTATTCTTTAAAATGACTATCAAAATAGAATATTCTGAAAATTAAATTGCTGTTTTCATCAGTACTGTTCTTATTCTCTTTGTTTCAATGTGATTACATTGTTTAAACAAAATCCTATGTCCAATTTCTGTGTTGTGTATATGGACGAATAAAATAAATAGATTCGAACTTAATTGAATAATGTATAGCTACTTTATAAAGAGGAATAGTCCAGAATCTGGCTAATCTAATCTTTTTTCACCAACGGCCTTTATTTGCTGCAAGCGGAATTTTTTGCGTGATCACTGAACTTTTAATCCCGGCAAAAAAAATGTGTTGCACCATCTATGTGTACGGATTCGTGGATCACGCCATCTTCAGCTTGCAGCGGGCAAAGAGAGATCGCGAAATAAAAATCCCACCCTTCAGATTCTGGACAAAGTGAGTGAGAGATAGAGAGGGAGGAAGAGAGAGAGAGAGAGAGAGAAATAGAGAGGGGAGCAGAGAAGAAAAAAGGGAGAAAAGAGAGAAGGAAAATATTTTTCTTCACGAACAAACAAAGTATCCAGACTGACGGATAATTGCCCCCAAAAAAAGAGATATAGAAAGTGAGAGAGAGAGAGAGAGAGGGGAGCAGAGAGAAGAAAAAAGGAGATAAGAGAGATATATATATAGGGAGAAAAGAGAGATGGGGAGCAAAGAAAATGAGAGAAAACAGAGACAAAAAAAAAGGAGAGAGAGAGAGAAAGAGAGTAAAAAAAGGCTTCGTGGGCGAGGGTGGGCTTTAATAGTGTATGCAGGCGGCCGGATGTGTGTATGTGTATGTGTATTGTGTGTGTGCGTGCGCGCGTGTGTGTGTGATTGTTCAGATTATATTTTTCTCCTATCAGTTGATAAATCTCCCTGTCTCTGTCTCTCCCTTCCTATCTCCCTCTTTTCTTCATACTCTAATTCCTCATCCACTCTCTGTCCTTTTGTCTTCTGCCCCTTGCTACCCCCTCCCAACATACTTCCCCACAACTAACCCTTTCCAATTATACGAATAATATGAACCCACACAGATCTCGAACTATTACTCTTTATTTTTATTGATATGTGTCAGGTTTTCCATATTCCAAATGTTACTGTGCATACAAGTTCGATCTCTTTGGCAGCAGGCGTGAGGGCATTCAAAATCAGGTGAACCTATCTATATAATGTATATAGATATATATATACATTTATTTTACTAAAGGCGTTATTAGAGGGACATTTGGAGTGATCAAATGAGTCATTAAGGAGACATTGTCATTAGGAGGACAATTTGGTGTCCTCTTAACGTTTTATTTCACATAGAAGGTCTATTTTTATATATATATATATCTCTATATATGTAATGTTACTAAAGGCGTCATTCGGGAGGGACATTTGGAGTGAAAATGAGTCATTAAGTAGACATTAGGGTTATGGTTAGGTTTAGGGTTAGGGTTAGGATTTTTATGATGTCCACTTAATGTACCATGTAGGGTTATTTATATGTATACACACACATGAATATAAACGTTTTTCTTTCGTCTTCTATTTGCATTGAGTGGTGATAAAAGGGTAAAAATATCGCTTACTTATTCACCCTATTGGTCTAAATACAATGGGTTTCCATTTTTAATCATTTTAAGGAAAAAATGAGAGAAAATGACAATTCATGTCTTTCATCCTAACGTTGCATCTCAGGAAGAGATTACATTTAACAAACAATGTTTATATGCCAATGAATATGATGGGTTTTTTCTTTAATCGAACATATTGAGTGGAATTGCACCGTACGGCAAAAATGTTTAGCGATTTACAATCTACCTCATAATCATATGTCATCGTTCACTGGCTGAATTAGCATATCACTCACACCGCAAACGCAATCCAATTCTGTTGTCCGTTATGAAAAGTGGACGTCGTTATGAATATGTCTACATATGGGCGCCGGGGACTAAGATCGATTTTCTATATTAATTACACTCACATTCAAGGTCCGTGCTGAATTTCATGCACAGCATTTAGCAATACGATAAACTGTGTTAGAATTTGCCAGGCGTTTGTGTGGGAATATACTTGATCACCTTAGAAGCTGCTAAAACAAGCTTTGCATCAGGTTACTATTTTACCATAGGATCGGAAAATATCGACACTTTTTAGCAGGTGAGTAGTGTTTTCGAGTTATTTGTATGTTAGCCACTAAACCAGCCATCGTCAAAATAAAACGCGAAATTTCTCTGCTTCAAGATGAAATGCAATGCACACGATTATTAAAATGATAGTGTACAATTGCGAAGTTGTGACGATCTCGTAGAATTTGTAAATACGTTAAATGTTTTGCATTGCTATTCTTTAAATGGTGATTTCAGCCATTGCAAAAAAAGAAGAAAAAGGTATGAAATATTATTATACATTTAGAAAACTACTAGCGAGTGATGTAAATCGGATGAATTTAGTAATAATAAATAATTTATTGTATTTCAGTGTTTCATATAACCCTATATAGGTATTTGTCAGGATGGCGCCTCAAATCGTCCTCATGACCGGTTGCTCAGCTGGAATCGGTCTCGCTATGGTTCAACGTCTCGCTCGAGACCCCGATCAGCGATTCATCATCATTGCCACGGTGATCTCGATGTTGGAGAAGATCGACCTCGAGGATGCGGTCAAGGACGACATTGACAGTAAAGTTTTCATCAAAGAGTTGGACATCACAAATGATGAAAACATCGATGAGGTGGTTGCGGACGTCATCAGCAGTCACGGTCGTATCGATGTACTATGTAAGAGAATAATGATAATACTTCTGGAGCGCTGATAATCACCACGCAAAGTGCTTAAGTCAGCCCAACAATACCTCTGCTTTAGAGCTTGTCTACCGAATTCGGTGCCCAAATTATTTAGTCAATTATATTGGTACCCAATTTAACACCTGGGTGGAGAATGGCAAATGCAGATTCATGTCTTGCCAAATGTCACTAGTCATGCTTACTCGGCAGCTGGCCGGGATCAAACTCACGACCTTTGAAGCTCGAATCAAGTGTAATTCACTTAATAACACGTTACCTCTAATTCTTACCCCACCACCCGTAGAAATAACACATGGCTTTGTCATGTGGAGAAATGCAGTAAATATGAGAATAGGAATGTTAAAATCATTGCTCCTTGCAAATTCCATGTTATTTATTACAAAATGTAATTTTATCTTTTTTTCCACACCGGCGACAATAATGCTCGACCATTATTTTTGAATATTTTCAACAAATATATGGCACAATTATTTATTCATGTTTTTTTTTTGTAATCATGGAGCTTGGTAGTTCTAGAGGTTCCGGAGAGGACTTGCGGGCTCAAGTCCCGAGGGCAAAGCACCCCTCCCCGGAACATTTTTAGAGCAACGCGCCTGGGGCTTGGCAAGGCAGGTTACTTTGAACAACATAATTTACCTTCAAATATTTTCTTTCCTCCTTGTACGATTTGTTATTCCTAGTTAACATCGCTGGAATTAGCTTTGTAGGGATTCCCGAAAGAGTCACGCGGGAACAGATCGACCGTATTTTCAGTGTGAATGTGACGGGGACTATCAGACTTACCCAAGCGGTCCTGGCTCACATGAAAAGGAGACATTCAGGAAAAATCATCACCTTTTCAAGCTTGGCAGGCAGAATCGGTAAGTCTTTTCACTGACAATATGAGTAGAACGACAGCTGACCGACCCTAACATATCTGTCCAGTGAATCCTCAGGAAAGTGCTAGACAGTAGGTCAACGATACCGACTTGCTGGTTGGTTTTGATGTTGATCTCGTGTACGACTTAAACCCTCCATTAACACATTGCTTACACGAACTGGGTGATTCCTGTACTAAGCCTACAGGTAATGTTACACTTCACTAGTCAGTGGGTTTCAGTCTTTCATTCGTTTAAGACGCTAGTCCTACACCCCCTCTCTCCTCCAGGGGCGTCGCTAGACCTTTTTCAGTGGGGGGGGGGGGGGGTGTAGAGGCCAACGATTACCGACAAAACTAGCCACCAATTACCGACAAAATTAAATGTCCCAATATCTACAAATGTAACCCTATAAACCCGGGGCCGAAGGCTAAATTGTTTTTCCTATGGACTATCTATAGAACTTGCGAATGCGCAAATGGTCATTTTCCTCGACGACATAAATATACGAATTATTTCGTCAACTTAGTCATCATCATTATTTTAATGCAGGTGCGGAGCTAGGATCTTATTTTAGGGAGGGGCGGTAGTGAGCAAGCGAATCACTTAGGGGGTGTGGGTGATAGGCCTCCCGCGAGAAGCGCGGAAGCTAAGACGTTTCCTAAATTATTAGGAAAAGAAGACGATTTATTGTACCGTTCTCGAATGTTAATCCTTGTCTGAATGAAGTCCCCCCCCCCCTCCTGTGCGAAGCGCGAAAGATTTGACGTTTCATTAAATTATGAGAAAAAGCAGACGATTCGGTGTACTGTTCTCGACTCTTAATCCTTATCTGAATTCAGTTCTCCCCCTCGCGCAAAGCACAGAAGTTTTGGCGTTTCATTAAAGTATTAGAACAGGTAGACGATTCGTTGAACCGTGCTCGACTCTTATTCCTTGTCTGAATAAACTTTCCCCCTTAAGCGCGCAGAGCGGAAGCTTTGACGTTTCCTTAAATTATTAGAGGAAGCAGACGATTCGTTGTACCTTTTTCGACTCTTGACCCTTATCTGAATTCAGTTTCCCCCTTCCCGCGCAAAGCGCGAAAAGCTTAGACGTTTGATTTAATTATTATAGAAAGAAAACGATTCGTTGCACCGTTTTCGACTTATAAATTCATCTGAATTCAGTTTCGCCCCTCCAGCGCGAATCGCGGAAGCTTTGACGTTTCCTTAAAGTATTAGAGAAAGAAGACGATTCGTTGTACCATTTTCGAATTTTAAAAAGCCCTATTCGTCTGAATTCAGTTTCCCCCTCTCGCGCGAAGCGCGAAAGCTTTGACGTTTCCTTAAATTATTAGAGAACGCAGACGATTCGTTGTACCGTTCTCGACTCTTAATTCTTATCTGAATTCAGTTTTCGCACCTCCCGCGCGAATCGCGGAAGCTTAGACGTTTCCTTAAATTATTAGAGAAAGAAAACGAGTCGTTGCACCGTTTTCGATTCTAATTATTAAAGCCCTATTTGTCTGAATTCAGTTTCCCCTTCTCGCGCGAAGCGCGGAAGCTTTGACGTTTCCTTAAATTATTAGAGAGAGAAAGAAGACGATTTGTTGTACCGTTCTCGGCTCATCTAAATGAAGTTTTCCCCTTCCGCGTTAAGCGCGGGATTTTTGGCGTTTCATCACAATATAGAGAAAGGAAGACGATTCGTTGTACCGTTGTTTACTCTCAAACCATTTTCTTTGGAAGATGAAATTTGGTTTGAATGAAATTGAAAATTGTATAGGAACGTGAAACTTCGAGAAAATACAAGTATTGTAGTTGGAGTCACTCGCGAAGTCGTCACAGCGGATTAAAAGTCACAGCTCGTAGGGAAAAAAACTTGTCGGCCGACCGACAATATACATCTCACCGACTTCAAACTTATGCATTGATATATTACATTAGGTTCGAGCAAGAAAACCGACACAGCTGACCCGACACAGCAACATATTTACTCGTGTATTTCTTGCTCCCTCGACGAGACGACTCCACCCAACAACCTCCCTCTCTCTTTTACTCCCACTCCTCCTCTCTCAGGCTCTTACCTCCCCTCTCTCTCCTCTCGTTCATCCCCCGTTTCTTTTTTTCCCTTTTACTCTTTTTTCTTCTTTTTTTCCTTTCCTTTCTTTTCTTTACTTTCCTTTCTTTTCCTTTCTTTCTTTTATTTTCCTTACTTTCTTTTCTTTTCCTTTTTTCTTTCTTTCTCTTTCCCTCTCTTTTTTTCCCTCCCCCTTTTCTCGTTTTTCCCGACGGCAGCGCAATTTTACCGACAATATCCTGATAGGTGGAGGGGTGTCGCACCCCCCACCCCCCCCCCCCCCCTTTGGCGACGCCCCTGCTCTCCTCTCCATCTGACTCTCACTTGCTGCCCATCCTATCTCTCCCCATCACTCCTCTATTTAGATAGATTATTGAATAAACTTTATTCTATACCCCCTCTCTCCTCCTCTTTTACCGTCATCGCAATCGAACTTACCTTTCGTTATGTTTTCTATTGATATGTGGCAGGTTTCCCATATTCTGAGTTTTATTGCGCATCAAAGTTCGCCATCGAGGGTTTCTTTGAGTCTCTTGCTGCGGGTTTACGTAACTTTAACATCAGGTGAACTTATTTATTTTTGCTTACGAATTGCTTCATTTTTTTTATTGTATAACTGTAGTAATAAAAACCTTTGGCATACACGCTATTTGGATTTCAATGTCAACGGTATTAAACCAAACGTGATCAATAGCTTAAAATCAGAACTGTTTCTGTGTGGAAGGCTGAACAAACTTCGTGATTATCAACAAAGTGATATTAATTCATACTAGGAATTCGCAATACCACTTTATGAGTGGGAAAATGATATCCCTTGCTTGTAGAAGCAGATTGAAGGAAATTCGTTGGCTCTCATCTATACTCGTCGGGGTAGATTTGCTACTACTGATTAACTTTGTCCTACATTTACTAAATGTTTTAATGATTTCCCTATTCTTTTTGAGAAAATTAACAAGTTCGTACAGACATCCATATTCGCAGAAGACAAACACAAATATTTAGAGGAAAATATTACAGGATTGAAGTCTCCATACCTCAGACAACTTGGTGCTGAACAGGCTTTTTTATGGGGGGAGGGGATCTAACCAACCTTTGAAAATAATCATACGATTCCCATTTTAGTTCGAACACCATCTATAACTAGGGATAATGTCTTTATTCATAGAGTCTGCTTGATCGAACCAAAGGAGGTCAACACGGGCCTTTGGGACGGTATGAAACACGACATGGCATTATTGGCAAACGATGAAACTGCCTCGGACGTTGATCGCCGTCAACTACGTATTACCCTGGCCCGATCACAAGAGGGCGCTGCTCTAACTGTAAACGACGTCGTAGATGCTGTGATGACGAATTGTTTGGACGTCGATGAACCTGTGCTCAGACACCTGATCGCTGGAGAAACAAAAGATCTTATTCAGAAAACTGCTTGGGATTTGACTGGAGAAGCTGGTATTGAAGCTTTAGGTTTCACAAATCTCTGCGACCATAGCGACAATTTCAAATAATCCTTTAAAATGTATACACCGATTCGGAAAGATGAACTAGGCCTACTTGGGCAATTTTCGTTATGTAACCAAATTTGATGCATAGGTCTTTTTTGACTTACCTCATTACAAATTATTTCATTCACCTGATGAGAATAATAGTATTTCAATAGACAGAAATCGAACTGCATACATTAATTGATCTCGGTTGACTAAATTATCCCGTCGTCTTTGCTTCCGTCGTGTTTGCGAAAGCGCTCTATTTTCGCAAGTTAACGGTCCAGTGCAGAATAATATAACAGGTTGCTTTCAGCAAGAAATCAGAAAAGATTCTTATGTAATACCTCGTAGAGCTGTGATGGCCGAGTGGTTAAGGCGTTGGACTTGAAATCCAATGGGATCTTCCCGCGTAGGTTCGAACCCTACTCACAGCGTGTTCTCGTTACCTTTTATTTGTTGTCAATATCACGTTTGTAAATATTTCTTTTTACAATGAATGCTATTGTAAGATAATATTGTTTGGGATGTGATGATTGCATTTTATTTTGATAATAAATTATGTTCACCAAGTATCATAAATTCATTACAGGTTTTGTTGTTCTAATGACTTACAAAAACCTTCGGCATGTGTTAAAAAACCCAAATCCAATGTAACATTATGTTGACAGTGAAGTACAGGCTCATTTGGTGCAATATAGTTAATAATGATTAAATTATTTTATTCGAATATGGTTGTCCTCTTTTACGTAGAGCTCTAATGGCCGAGTGGCGTTGGACTTGAAATCCAATGGGATCTCCCCGCGTAGGTTCGAACCCTACTCGCAGCGTGATCTTTTACTTTTATCTCTGTCAACATAAACAAACAATATATATATATTATTTTAGTGCTTACCCCCCCCCCCCCCCCCCCCCCACCCCCCCCCCCCCCCCCCTCTCCCGTTGAGCAAAACAAACCACCCAGATTTCTCTTTAACTCACTTAGTTCTTCTCTCTTGTTTCCCCCCACTATTTTGATATGGGGGGGGGGGGGGAGGGGTTTACCCGGTACCCCTGTTCACCCTATAACTACACCACCGGGCCAGCCTTAGTTTGGAATGTTCGATTGTTAGAGTTTCGGTAGATAAACGTTAATGTTGACTTACACCAAGGAAAGCGGATGTACCAAATCGTCCTGGCCTTCTTTGAGTTCAAATCAAAGGAAATGAGAAAATGTCTAATGACTTCACGGTATGGTGTCATACATTGACACACCTGTCACATCGCTAATGCAGATCTACCAAATAAGCTGATATATTGGCCTCCAAGATTATGTGCAATGGGTCATGAGCAGCATGTGTCCTTTATCAATACATTTCGCCCACAAATGGTTCTTTTTGGTATTAACTTAGGTTGATGGTAATATTTACAATTTTGTATAATTATATTTTTTGTTAAATTAAATAATAATGGATGACAGACTCCGCCTACGTGACTCACAGAACGGTTGGAACAAACTAGAAGGATCAAATAATTGATCTTTAACTATGAAATAACACGGAGATACATAATTGGGAAGTATATTCAATTCAGTTAAATTTATTGATTTCATCAAATATCAAGATATAATATTCAATAAAGCTGTGCCTAGAAAATCGCATTAAAAAGCCAGTGGCCTGCAATAAAACAAAGCAATTACCCTTACAATCATAGTAATGTAAATGACAAATACATAATACAAACAAAGCATAAAACCAAACAAAAATTATTAGCACAATACAAACAGTAAGCAAGAAAAAAACAAGAAGACAATCAATAGAAGGTAAACGATTGGGAAAATGGGAGAGTGAAGCTAGTAGATAAAGCTCTGAAATTCAATTGTGCAAATAAGTCTTATTGTTCCATAGTTCGTGACCCCTCTGTCTAAATTATCTCTCACTGACTACCATTCACTTGTTCACCGGAATTTAGCACGAGTTTAGAAGGCCATATATCCCTCGCTGGATCATCCTTCTTCAATGTTCAAACAAGTGAGAACTGTGGCAATAATGGAAAAGGCCCTTGACTCTCCTTCGAGATTCTTGGTTTGATACAAGTACACTAGCTGTGCTTACTTTCTTGGACAAGGGTTTTGGATACGTGCAGTGATACGCGTGCAATGCTCTACGACGGCTACATTTTCCTAGACTCTTTAAACAAATAGGCCCGAATTCACAAAGCAAGGTTTGAGCTCAAACCTCCTTTTGTTTCGCCAAACCTCCTTTTGTTCTTTACAAACCAGGTTTGTAAAAAACGCGTAAAAACGCGTCATATGACGTACGAAAACCAAGGTTTGTCGACAAACCTCCTTTGTGAATTCGGGCCATACAGTTTGACAGGCATATTGTGTTAAAATATAAATGTTGGCTATATACGCTGGGGATGCGGTACATGAAATATATATTGAAAGCTAGAGACAGGGTTAATTAGGTACTCCTCTGATGATTTTAAAAGCTTGATTTACAAAAAATTAACATACTAAACATAATATCTCCTCTAAACAACTTCTACAGTTACTTCTTGATAATACCGAAAATGCATTGCCATACTCAAATTTACCTTATAATAGGAAGTTTTGGGCCATTTCTTTCTATTGCCACGTCTAGTCTGAAAAGTCTCCATGGATAATTGATTGGTTCCACAAAATTCTCGACAGGTGACAAACTCCTGTATCGTTATTACAATCCATTAAAATACCCAGATAACACACAATTAAGGTACAAATAAACAATACCGTTCTCCAGCGGTGATTCGACATTCCAATATATTTGTAACATTACAATTTCATGCGGAGGTGGCAAGGGGCTCTATGTAAATACATCCCTCGACCCCCTTCCCCATCCTCATACTTGACTTAAAACTATGACAAAAAGGAAGAGGGCGCATTTACGCTCAATTTGTATTATCATTATTATTCTTTCTTCCTTTCTTTTTTTCGTTGGAGGAGGGGTGGAGGGGGGGGGGGGGGGGGGGGGGTGGGAGGGGATAAATTAGTCAATGTCTGCAATTGAATCGAGTCCGAAAGCAGCCAGTCCAGCTTCTCCTGTTAACTCTCCGGCGGTTTTTGTGAAGGTTTCACCGGATTCCTCATCGATCATGTGTCTAAGTACGGGTTCGTCGACGTCCAGACACTTCGTCATCACCACGTCCACGACTTCGACTACTTTGAGTATTCGGGACGCCTGTATGTTAGCATGCCTGTTGCGAAGCTGACGGCGGTCGATGTCCGTGACGGTCTCATCATTAGCGCCTGCTTCAATCTGTTTCAGAACTCCGGCCCAAAAGCCCGTGTCGACTTGCCTTGGCTCAATCAAGCACACCCTTTTAAAGAAGACATAAACGTTATGATCAGAGCAGGTTAAGCTTCGTGGTAATCTTCAATGGAAATGAGTATTTTCTGAAGTCAATCTTAACCTAGATCACAAACTATAAATAATACATTTGAAATATTGATCTTTTTAAAGCCCCACTGTACTACTTGTAGCTAATTGCTTCATCTATATAGAACACAATGCATAATCGGTGACCATTGATCCTCCATGATTCTCTTTTTCTTATGTTAATTGAGAGCTCAGTTGATGACATAGCCATCTGTCAGTGACCTCCCTGGACGGTATAATCCCTCCTAGCCAAACTAGTACAGACGGCCTTTAATAATTATGATATTATCTAAAGTGACTCTCACACTCTGCCGTGTAGGCCTACCGTGTGCCACCGTGCGCGAAAATGTCTGCGGACGGTGGAGAACGGCGAGGGCACACGGTGGTTCGTTATCAAAGCGGGCAACACGTTAATAGGGCGTTGGCGCTTATTTACACCCGGTGGGACCCGGCGAAAGTTTTGGGCATGTTCAAAACTTTGGCCGGCTGGCACCGGCCGCAAGTAAGCGGCAAGAGGACGGTGTTGAACGGTATGAGGACGGTATGAATACGTTATGAAAACGGTCACACTGTATGAACACATTCACAACACGCTCATAACCCGTTACAGAACGGTGATGAACGGGCAAAAAAAAAATCTACTGTCTGCAACGGGTTGTAAGCGGGTTGTGAACGTGTCATGAACGTGTTGATACCGTGCCACTGTCTTCATAACGTATTCATACCGTCCTCATTACAGTGTTCATACCGGACTGCCAACGGGTGTTTCCAAAGCGGTACCGCCTGATTCTGACGGCGCCGCCTCCCTAACGCATGGGTAACATCCTGTTAACGCCTTGACGTTCCCATAACGTCCTATAACGGGTCCATAACGTGTCCTTACCTTCACAGTAGCGTCATATGAACGTGCCATTACCAACAAATTTACTTTTGTCACCGTGTGCCACCGTTTGTCACTAATTATTGGGTATATATAGAGGGGTTTTGTCAGATGAGCTTTACTTTTTCTTGTCATGACGTCAGCAGTCCGGGGACTCGCTCACAGGACGCTCCGAGCGGTGAGGGGACGCTAAGTTACTGGTAGGTGGCTGCTACAAACCCGGTGCACACGTTCGAGACCCGGTATGGGCCCGGTATGGAAACGGCCAGAAGATGGCAACGAAACGGTGAAAAGATTAATTTTATGAATTTTTTTTTGCGGCCGGGGACAAGTTCGCTCAAAACCCACTCGGCAGAGTGTGAGAGCTCCATAAGACTCAACACAACTGTGGGAAAAAATAAAATAATTCAAAAATACAATACAAATACTATTTACCTGATATTGAATGCACGGAGTCCTGCTGCTAGAGCCTCAAAGAAACCATCGACAGCAAACTTTGAAGCGTTGTACACTTCAGAGTATGGACAACCTGTTGCATAATTATCATCCACGAAATAAAACAAAGTCACGTGACGTTGTGAATGAGAACAGACGGGTATGGGATTGCGGTAATGGTTTGAATTGGGGGGGGGGGTAGAGAAAGGAACGGGAGTGGTAAGGAGTGGCGAGAGCAATAGGGAATGGGGAGTGAAATGTAGAGGGAAAAAGATAATAGAAAAGTGATGAAGAGGAGAAAATATTTGATATAATATAAAGTATAGCATACGATATCAACATAATGCTTGACTTCTGATCAATTGTTGCATTTAAGTAAGCGCGGGGAAAAAAACCTTCCTCTGTTCGATACTGACGTGTTACGGATCACAAACAAACGAAAGAGAATTTTTTTTTTTTTTAAATATAAACCGTCACTTTGTCTCAGGATTCTTATATGGAATATAGACGGAGCGTTTCAGTTTCAGAGCGGCCCAGGTGCCGAAAGCTTCCCTTAAAGACTTCCCAAATAAACGGGGTTTTTTCATCTGTATATGGTTATCATTCATTTTTGACGTTTTTTCTGAAGTTGCATCTTAAAGCTTATCAGTACTAGTTTATAGGAGGGATTGGACTGCCCTGCAAGGTCACTGGACAGGTGGCTATCTCATCAACTCAGCTCTCAATTAACATAAGAAAAGGAGGATCATGGGGGACCAATGGTCACCGATTAGGCATTGTTTAATACAGAGAGGGCGCAAGTAGCTACAAGTAGTGCAGTGGGCCTTTAAAAGAAGAAAAAAAATACAAAAAGAACCATTCTGTATGTTTGGTTGGTTCGGTTTATTACGGACACTTGCCAAACACACTTTTTATTAGTCATGTACACTACGTTAAAATACCCAGGCACGGTCCCTGATAATAGGAGAAACATTCATTACAGATTTCCTGTCGAAGACTCACCTATCCTGCCTGCAACACTTGAAAAAGTGATAATCTTTCCCGATTGTTTCTCTTTCATGTGAGGCAGCACTGCCTGGGTAAGTATGATGGGTCCGATCACATTCACGTTGAAGCTGAGGTCAATCTGTTTCCGCGTGATTCTTTCGGGGACTCCGTAAAAAGCAACTCCGGCAATGTTGACTGAAACAAAACAGGAGAAATGAAAAGTTAAGACCCACGTTTGAATAAATCTAGGATCATTATACAGTGTGTCCCAGAAAAAAGGAAACCGAGAATTATCCATGTATTTATCCTAACTTAATCAGAATTATAATTAAAAAATGACACATATTTGTAAGGCTTAGATCCTCATCTTTCATATTACGCATATTTTACGCACAAGGGATTAAACACAGTTTGAAGAAAGGGTACCAACAAGTGATTTGGCGAAGGTATCTGAATTTCACATTTCCAGAAAGATCATTTTCTTCCCTTTTATATGACACCTCAATCAGGAAAAATGAGCCTGGAATAACAAAGTTCTATTTGTTTTAAAGTACTGCTTGCATTTCCATAATTTTATTACAAATTCGTTTTCACTGGATGCCTGCCGTAGCAACAAATTCCGTTTTGTTGACGATCAGCCATGCATGAAGTTTTCCGCCTTCTTTTTTGTTTGTTACAATATACCATGATAAAAAGAAGTAAAAGAAGGAGAACAAGATTAGATGATGATGATGATGATGACAATAATAGTAATAATAAAAAGAAAATAATGATAATAAAAATAATAAAACCAAGAGAAGAGGAAGAAAAAGAAGAGAAGAAAAAGAAGATACAGGAGTGTTTTCTTACGCAAGACATCGATACGACCATGACTCTTGATGACATCTGCGACTACTTCAGTGATGTTTTCATCCTTTGTGATGTCCAACTCTTTTATGAAAACTTTACTACCGAGGTCGTCCTTCACTGCAGCCTCGAGGTCGTTCTTCTCCGACATCGCAATCACCGTGGCAATGATGATGAATCGCTGATCGGGGTCTTGAGCGAGACGTTGAACCAGGGCGAAACCGATTCCGCACGAACAACCGGTCATAAGGACGATTTGAGGAGCCATCTTGACGAATGCCTGCTGTATGTAATATCATATGGGAAGAATCGTAACATCTCTTTTCTAGTTAAGCATACGTTTTTGTTTTTGTTTTAAATAGAGCATGGTGACTATTCGATGCATTAATGAATAAACATAACCATGCCCTCCGGCGAACCGCTTTCCCCCGTTATCAAGAACAATATTAAATTCAATTACTGCTACCCTAAAACTTACATTGTAAAACCTAACCAACCAACCAACAATATATATATTGCCTTATCTAGACGTTACACCACAGTCAATTTATATTCTACTGGACTACCTGTCCAAAGGTAAAACAACACATCAATTATATTCAAGTCTTTTGTACCCGACCGACACAATTCGGACTTGAATTTTCTCAGTGAGACCGATGCCGCCCCACCCCCCCCCCCCCCATGGGTACAGTGCACCCTTTGAGGGTGGACGCCTGCTACACCACTGCCCCTCCCCAACATGATACTTGAAGATTACGAACCTGAACGCAATGAGAAGAACACAATTACTTTTAGGCTTCTTGTATACATGGTGGAAATCAAAACATTCAGATTGTGTATCTCAATTTTGGCCTATACTTCGAAACTCTATAAAGGCATCGTGTATCTAAAGCCTCTCTACATATAAATATCTCCTCTGTCGCTCGCTCTCTTTCTCTTTTTGTCTGACTCTGTCTTTCCCTCTTTCAGTAATCCTCGAATTCTATCTTCTCAAATGTTAACAGTTATTGAACGTACAGTTTTACTCACGTCAATAGTATAAAAGACTGGTTACTTCAGGTTTCAGGCCCCTTGCACGGATTCAAAAATACCAAGGCAAATGACACCACCCGTTTATGCACTCTGATAAAAGTGGCGATGCTACATGTACGTATCACATTAAAAGTAAAAACTAGGTCCATGAATCAACAGATTTTGGGTATGTTCAGGAAAAGCACTTGAGCTTGCAACATCCGGGCCCCTAACATGACCTTTACCTGTCGGTGATCCGATATTTGCTTCGGCGACAATAGCTCATTTTTAAATTTTGTTTTGAATTGAGTATCAACCTTATAGAGTTAGGGTTGTAATGGCAGTTGGGCCTGAATTTTTGTTTTGGTGGGATTGAAGATTTGTTTTGATCCAGGGTAAAAACTTACGAGTTCAGTTAGCATGATGAATAGACCACGGAGCATTTGCCGGCGAAGCATGTGTCGTGCGTACAAATAACCTGGCCGGTCAGGTGACGAAACATTTATATAGCAAGATAACATGACGATGTACTTTGTATACACCTAGTAAGTGGTTCATCATCACCATTCGTCATTTGTGAGAAAAAGTACAACATAGAGACAGCAATTGCCTTATTCTTAACATTTATTCCATTGGGGTTAACTTCCCCATTTTAACCGTTTGGCTTTCAACATTTTCAACAATATAGCACAATCAATATACAAGCATTATGGTACAGGGAAAAGGGGGAAGGTTGAATAAAAGCTAGATACCAAGTAGGGGGAACCCAGGTCATTTGACCAACTGGGAGGAACAAATGCAACCGAAAGTCCCAGTTTCCTGGGAATACGTATTCCTTAAAGATAAAGGTGAGTTCTGGTAATGCGATTGCATTGTGAAAGAAAAGGTGTGGAATGGATCAGAAAAGTTGATCATATAGCATGTAAGTATTGGTATGTAATGCAAGGTTCTGGAGTCATCAAAATCATCATAAATTTGGCCCGGTCTTGGTAAAGTAACAATCACTGTACACAGAAAGATTTATATGGGACAACACAAATTGTGTCGGGGCATTTATCTTTCTAAGCTCATTACTCAGCCAGTATACATTTTCTGCCAACATTGTTTGGCACGTGAAATTTATTTGTAATCTTGAACATTGAGTGTAAGTTGTGTTAGATTCTGTGAGAATTCATTTTCCTTTTTTATCAGAACTGGAGTTTATCTTGAAACAACCTCTAGCAGTCATAGCCCCCCCCCCTTGCCATCCGGCAAACTGCTTCCCCTATTATCAAGAACAATATCAATATGAATAACAAGAAACATGAAAACTTCTCTATTTAACCAACTAACCAACAATATATCTATATTATTATTACTTTATTCGTTTGCCTTATCTATACGTTACAACCCTTGTATCCAATTTTAATTCACTTGGACTTCATGTCCAAAGGTAATATAACATATCAATCATATTCTAGTCTATTGTACCCGACCGACACAACTCGGACTTGAATGATTCAAGATTGAAGATTCAAGTAAGGTTTTATTCATGACTTGTCAAAAAGTCCAAGGACTAAAAATGGAAGTTTACATTAATATAAAAAGCATTCAAAAACATGTGTACATATATATATAAAGATAACATAGCAAATGAGAACAAATATATAACAATGAATAACTGTTTAAATCATTAAAGTAGTAACAAACAAAAAGGATTTAAAAAAATGAAATTTAGAATCACTAAAATTACTGCAGCAGCTCAATATGGTGGCGCTATTCATTTTGAATCGTTAGACACAATTAAGCGACAAGTAAAGCCTGAAATTATCTACCACACTTAATTGTTGCTTCATGAGGTAACAGGTTATTACCCTCCCCCTTAATATTCGGACTCCTTTAACTTTAAACTCACTCATCTAAATCGCCATTAAGATATTTAAAATGGAAATATATTATGTTGCATCCGGTGTCTTATCCAAAGCCCTGTAAAAGCGGCTTGAGCACCAATGCGTGGAAGATAGGTAGCAAGCGCATGGAAAAAGGGAAATTGCGATGATAGACCCTACTTGATATTTTAAACAACATACTCTAAAGTGCTCTGACGGACGTTGGCAGTAAATTATTTTGAGATGATAAGTATTTCGTCATGGGCTAGTGCTATCACACGTCCATTTTCATCTTCGGTCAAAATGGAACGCCAAAAGCTCATCAAATCATCGAGCAACTCAGCCGGGGCCGTCTGCCGAAAGTACGCCGCCATGGTTAAGAAGTCGAGGAGTTTGTTCCCAAAATCTGACTGGTCATCAAACACTTCGGTGATGTCCCAAAGTAGAGGTATATCGACAGTGATGACATCATACCCTTGACTTTGTGCGAACTCTCGAACATTCTTTGTGCCCATTTCATCTCTTGTAAATGACCCTATTCAGTTCTGAGAGATACTCGATTTACTTTGACAAGTACCCCTTCCCCTCCTGATAAGTGCTCTTTTCATCTTCTATAAATACCCCTTTTATTTTACACGTCCCCCTTTTACTTCCTAATAAATGTTCTTTTCCTTCTTATAAATGTCCTTTCCCCTTCTCATAATTACCCCTTTTCATCTTTGATAAGTGCCCCGTTTATTTTAACATGTGCCTCTTTTTCTTTTTAATAAGAGCCACTTCCCCCATTTCATGAAAGCCCCCTTTAACCTCCGAAAATGCCCCTATTAAAATCTGATCGTTGCCCCTTTTCTTTGAACTAATGCATATTTCCCTTTTTCACTAGTGCTCCTTTTCCCTCCTGATAAATGCCTCTTTTTATGTATTGTCAGTGCCCCTTTTCAGATGCGATAAGTGCCCCTTTTCACTTGTTATAAATGCCCCTATCAAAATATGATGGGTGCCTCTTTTCTGTCGACAAATGCCCATTTCCCATTCTCATAAAAATCTCTTTTTTTAGGTATAAGAATTACCCCATTTTCACCTCTGATAAATATCCTTTGTACTTTGACACGTGCTCCTTTTATAATATGATAAGTGTCCCCGTTTCCTCTCATCATTAAACGTGCCCGCAATTTCAGGCGACTGAGAGCATTTCCCCCCAAATTTGCACGCAGTTAAAGATGTTATAATAGTGTAACTTATCAAAGGCCTTTTCAGTTTCCGTTATGAGAATATATTTATAACCCCATAAGGATTGGGTTTGTCCTCTTTATAAGATGTAATTTTTCGCACTACGACCTCACAAATCTTTAAATTGTTCCTCGCTCGCAAATTAATTTTCAGATCATCACACCCAATTGCACAGTATGATGATTAAGCAATATCTTATATGATGTATAAAGAGAAATAATTATTGAAATCCTCCCCGATAATGTAATCTATAGGGGTATATACCAATGTCTAAAAAGATTGTATATTTTCGCTTTGAGATTTCCCTTTGAAGGTGCCTTTTTACCAGAAAGAGCCCCTTTTTGTTGGTCCCCCCCCCCCTCCCCGCTTTGGAAGTTGCTCCGCCGCCTCTGCAGTCTTGACTACAATCCTCCTAATTTAAAATACAGGGTATCCTGATTTTATAAAAGAAAAAACTATATATACCTTTTCCGACTCCTACGCCTAGTACTCTAAACTCTTCACCACACCCCAACACATCAGTAAGCATCTCCATCACTGTGGCATCAAAATATTGAACCACCTTTTCGAGAAGGAAATCTTCCTGAGCCTTCTTGAAAAAAGCATTGTAATAAACATCTTCGTAGCGTCCGTGATCTCCTGTCGAAGGTTTTATATTACAAATAGCAGCAGACATTTTTCAACTGTAGTTTTACCAAGAAGATTTACAGACAAACAGACGCGTAGACTAGTTGTACAGACGCAAGTGCGCTCTTTGATCGGAAAAGCATTTGCATTTATAGCAGTATAGTGGTCAGTTTGTAATGTAAACAATGATAATGTTAACGGCAAATTTGTGGGTTGTATACTGTTAGTTATCATACGTATTCGTTGTATATGTACAACACAAATTAACGCGACCGATGTTTTGGTTCTGCAATCCAAACAACCTGATACATGGTTGGTCAAAATCCGTATCCAATCAGATTCCGTATGAAGCAAACATAGATAAAAGAAGAGGAACTAGAAGTAGCATGTGCGGGACTGGAGCGAGGTCGGGTCTGTGATTTAAAGCATACTACATAAACAAAAGGAGCGGAACTAGGGGCTGCATAAGCGGAACTATAGAGGTCGGGTCTGAGATATACTAGTAAAGCACATTAATATCAGCGGGGTGAGGGCCGGGGCCGGAGAAATTAGGGACTTTTAGATCTGCACAACGCAAGGGTGTCGATTTGTATCCGTGGTTGGGGGGGATGATAGGTGCCAAAATATTTTCGGCAATGGATCAAAGCAACGAAAGTGGTAGAACCGTGTAGCAAGTTGCACCCTTTGACGTTTCACTAAATTATTAGAGAAAGAAGACGATTCTATGTAACATTCTCGACTCTTAATCCTTGTTTGAATCAAGTTCCCCTTCCCCGCGCGTAGCGCGGAAGCTCTGACGTTTCATTAGATTATTAAAGAAAGAAGACGATTCGATGTACCATTCTCGACTCTTAATCCTTGTTTGAATCAAGTTCCCCTTCCCCCGCGCATAGCGCGGAAGCTCTGACGTTTCATTAGATTATTAAAGAAAGAAGACGATTCTATGTAACATTCTCGACTCTTAATCCTTGTTTGAATCAAGTTCCCCTTCCCCGCGCGTAGCGCGGAAGCTCTGACGTTTCATTAGATTATTAAAGAAAGAAGACGATTCGATGTACCATTCTCGACTCTTAATCCTTGTTTGAATCAAGTTCCCCTTCCCCCGCGCATAGCGCGGAAGCTCTGACGTTTCATTAGATTATTAAAGAAAGAAGACGATTCGATGTACCATTCTCGACTCTTAATCCTTGTTTGAATCAAGTTCCCCTTCCCCCGCGCGTAGCGCGGAAGCTCTGACGTTTCATTAGATTATTAGAGAAAGAAGACGATTCGTTGGACCGTTCTAGACTCTTAATCCTTGTTTGAATCAAGTTCCCCTTCCTCCGCGCATAGCGCGGAAGCTCTGACGTTTCATTAGATTATTAAAGAAAGAAGACGATTCTATGTAACATTCTCGACTCTTAATCCTTGTTTGAATCAAGTTCCCCTTCCCCCGCTCGTAGCGTGGAAGCTCTGACGTTTCATTAGATTATTAAAGAAAGAAGACGATTCGATGTACCATTCTCGACTCTTAATCCTTGTTTGAATCAAGTTCCCCTTCCCCGCGCATAGCGCGGAAGCTCTGACGTTTCATTAGATTATTAAAGAAAGAAGACGATTCGATGTACCATTCTCGACTCTTAATCCTTGTTTGAATCAAGTTCCCCTTCCCCCGCGCGTAGCGCGGAAGCTCTGACGCTTCATTAGATTATTAGAGAAAGAAGACGATTCGTTGGACCGTTCTAGACTCTTAATCCTTGTTTGAATCAAGTTCCCCTTCCTCCGCGCATAGCGCGGAAGCTCTGACGTTTCATTAGATTATTAAAGAAAGAAGACGATTCTATGTAACATTCTCGACTCTTAATCCTTGTTTGAATCAAGTTCCCCTTCCCCCGCTCGTAGCGTGGAAGCTCTGACGTTTCATTAGATTATTAAAGAAAGAAGACGATTCGATGTACCATTCTCGACTCTTAATCCTTGTTTGAATCAAGTTCCCCTTCCCCCGCGCGTAGCGCGGAAGCTCTGACGTTTCATTAGATTATTAAAGAAAGAACACGATTCGATGTACTATTCTCGACTCTTAATCCTTGTTTGAATCAAGTTCCCCTTCCCCCGCGCGTAGCGCGGAAGCTCTGACGTTTCATTAGATTATTAAAGAAAGAAGACGATTCTATGTACCATTCTCGACTCTTAATCCTTGTCTGAATTCATTTTTGCCCATTCCTGCGAGAAGCGCGGAAGCTTTCACATTTTATTACATTATTAGAGAAAGAAGACGATTAGTTGTATCGTGTACTTTGACGTTTCATTTGATTATTACTCTCAATCCACGTCTGAATCCAGTTGTCCCTCTAACAGCTTTGCCCTGTTCGCTAAATTATTAGAGAAAGAAGACGATTCGTTGTACTGTTCTCTGTATTAATCCTTGTCTGAATTCAGTTTCCCCACTGAAAATAAGTTGTGTCACAAATAAGTTGTGACATAATAATCTTTCTCCAAAAATGAAAAATGTTTTAGGAAATATCAGGAAATAAAATGAGTGAAAAAAATAAAAATAAAGATACAATGACGTGAATTTTAAAAAGGGTGAACGGAAACAACATAACAACTAGTGAACTATTTTATAAGTCATACTAATGTCCGAAAATCTTTCTTCTTGTCTCCGATCTCATCACGAAATCGTCACAGAGTTCATCTATGTTTACACTGTCCAGGATTGTTTGATTATTGCAGATTGCTACTTTTGTGCTTCGCGCTTAACATTTAGCTCGTTGCTTTTGATGCTGCGTCTTTGCATTTGACGCACTGCATTTCTATGATGCTGTTGATTGAACAAATTGAATAAATTCATCAATTCCTGATGAAGCCGTATGAGCGAGAATTCAATTTATTCTTGTCTCATATACGGTTGTCTTATTTACTTCGTATATATGTATGTATTATGAAAATGAGATAGCAAAATGTGTATATTGATGGTCATCTTGCGAGTAATAACCATTAACTACTCTCATCATTAATTTTTCTCTTCATTTAAAAAAAAAATGTTATGGTGAATTATTGGGGGGGATGATTGTACAGGTCATCCCCCCCACCTGAAATATTCCCCCGGGATCGACACCCATGGCACAACGACAACGTGGATTGCTACGATCGACGTCCTTGTAATGCACTGCCTGGAATGGATGTCACACGTATCAGTCCACGCAAATCTCAAAGTCCATATTGGTTACCGATTCCGTACCCACACATGCATTATAATGTTGAGTTTGTAGCGTTCGCACCATCCAATGAATATGCATAAAGTGTGGCGTATCCTTTACTCGGTCACGCCCAGACCTCTAGTTCCGCTCATCGTTTGATATCCTTGAATTTTATAGAGAAAAAGTAACTGACACGTATATGAACCAAAGAGCAAAATATGTGAATGCATTTGTTGCATGGGGGTCCCAAGAGCCTCAGTCATGTAGAAATACTGTAAGCATTAGTGACCACAGGATTTCCAGACACCCGGGGCCAAAAACGAGGATTTCGTCTGAAGCCAAAATACACCATAAATAAGGATTTTGCGCGTTTTTTTCTCCCGAATTCACACCCTTAACAGGTATTTCACAGAAGTGTTCTCCTAATTATTGAGTCCTAAACAAATATTGTAAAATTGTAACCCCTTGAGCATTTTGAAGTGCGATTGGGATTACCATTCAAGTTGTTGACAATGTAAAATACATCAAATTGTGTTTCTGGTGTAAAAGTCACAATGTAAAATGTATTTCAAAAGAGAAACAAAAACATCAACCTGTACATTTCCAAACAAATTTAATTCACAGCCATTATAAGTCCTTTCTTTGAAGAAAATAATTACATTTCAAACTTAATCTATTTTATGTAAAGTACATGTGGTGTTCACAAAAAGCACAACATGTACAATGAAAAGTTACTACTCTACTATGCAAAGCAAAATATAAATGTATAAACATCTAAGTAACACAGGTACAAATCTACGCTAAGTCAATGACACCCATCCATTTCAGCACAGGGCATCTAATATATAAAAAAAATTAAAATGGTTACTTCTGTTTAAATAATAAAATATAATTTGCTTTCTCTTTCTTTACACAGACAAAGCACACCAGTTAGTATTACCATCAGAACCTTACTCATAGTTTTCAAATCCAATTTAAGAAATTATTTGAGTAATTGAAAGATCTTATTTTGTAGAATTTAATAAAAAGGAGGTCTTAACAAGCGCAGCTGAACATATTTTGTATAAAAGCTGCGCTATACAAATTTATTATTATTATTATTTGTATTATTGCAACAAATAACAACATGTGCTTGAAAGCATCAACATTTTGAACACGCATCTTCGGCATTTTATCTACTATCTAGGTCTATACCAAAAAAACATAATGGTCTTTTATATATTTTACGAATAAAAATTTGCCTACTTTATAAATAATATGAACAAGTATGCTATCGGCACAGTTTTCCCGACCAGCTTTCAATTCAGAGTCGGGATCTAGAAAAATACCCCTAAACGCGTACAGCAGGATTTTGAAAAAACTACCAGTTTTCTTGGAAATGGTCGTTTTTTAACCCCTTGAAGCCGCGTCCAAACTAAAGAAATACCCCTCTACGGTATACGCGGTCTCTTGGTCAAGCATGCTTAGAGTATTCATGTTAGACTGAGCAGAGGCGGCGGTCCCTGGGGGGGGGGGGGGACCAGTGCCCCCACTTTTTTCAAGTAACCCCAAAGTGCCCCTTTTTACATAGGTAAAGTGCCCCTTTAACTTTAGATTCAAATTATTTTATTTCTCATGCAAAACATAATACAAGAATAATTAAATCATAAAAAACATGCGATGAAACGACAAATTTGAAAGAAAAGGCACGTAGGAAAAAAGGAACTAACTTGAAACAGAGCTTGTTGAAGTGTTAGTTCCTTAGATGCTATTTTGCAATGTAACATGAACAAAGCATGCTTAGAAATCAATAAATAGAAAAATATGTAACTAAGAATTGTTTTATTTTTTTGGGGGGGGGGGGGAGAATAAAAAAGAGGAAAATATGGAGGAAAATAGTAAAAGGCAAAAAGAAAGAAAGATACGAGAAAGGATAAAATGAATGATTGCAAAAGCTCTAGAAAAAGGAAATTAGATCAGGAGAATGAGGGAGAAAGAGATTGAGAAAGAGATTGAGTCGAGAGTCAAACAGACCGAGATTCATGTATATGTGCTTAAAAGTGTAATCGTTATCTTTTTTAAAATGTGTATAGACTGGTACTTTGTGTAAGAGATGGATCTATGTTATTCCAAAATACTGGACCGGTGTAAATATTTTGTTTGAGTGTGAAAGCTGTTCTCATTTGAGGAATATGGAAGTGATCCGACTGTCTCGTGGGGTGTGAATGTATCTCGTTATTAATCAGTTGGAACATAAAGATACCGAGGCACCAAGAATACGAAAAATTTATTTAAAGAACTTTGTCTTGTAAAAATAAGTGGTTGGTGTGGAACGAAAGTAGACATAATGGATTATTGTTGCACGCTTCTGCAAAATTAATATTCGTTCAGTTAAAGTCTTACAAGGATTTCCCCGTGCTAAAATCCCTTAATTTAGGTAAGGCAAAATAAGGGTGGTATACACTGATAATAAAACCGGTACAGGAAATGTATTTTTAACATGATTTACAACACCAATGTTTCTTGTTAATAATTTACATAAATAATTAATATGCACTTTCCATGTCAATTTGCACTCAACATAAATTCCAAGGAATGTTTGTACTTTAAACACATTCTAGTTCGATACCATTTATTTGAATAGAACCAGGAAGATGATCAATAATGTTGCTAAATATCATACAATTTTTCTTTTTAATATTGAATGATAGTTTGTTAGCTTGTACAAGTTGTAGCCAACTTTGAAACAAAATCGATTAATTGTATTAAGGAGAGTTTGGGGGTCATGGTATGAGAGAAAAATATTCGAGTCATCAGCGAATATTATGAAAAATAAAATATTTGATGATCGTTTGAAATCATTTATATATAGTATGAAAGGAAGAGGGCCAAGAAGAGAGCCTTGAGGCACCCTACAGGTAATATTTGTAATTGATGACTGGAAGTTAATTACATAGGTGTATTGAGTTCTGTCTGAAAGGTAGCTACTAAATCACTCAAGGGCCTTCCCTCTGACACCGTAGTGAGACTTTTATTAAGAAGAATTATATGGTCAATAGTATCGAACGCCTTTGGGAAATCTAGAAATAAACCGATTGTTTGACAAGAGTTATCAATTGCGCAAACTATTTTATGAAAGATTGGTAACAAAGCATGACTTTGTGGAGCGTTGTTTTCTAAATCCAAATTGAGCATCACTAAGTAAATTGTGTTGTGTAAAGAAATTTATAGTTCGTTAATACACAAGTTTAATTTTGGAAAAAGAGGTAAGTAAAGGAATTGGCCTATAATTTCCCTGTTCACGTGAGTCACCTTTTTTTTTTTATAAATACAGGTATTACTTTGGCTTTTTTCATTAAAAAGGGTACATCACCACATATAAAAGAGAGGTTGATGTTACGGGTGAAGTCCTCTACCCGTCTCCCTGGGTACTTAGTTTACTCAACATACGACAAAGTTACATACGTTTTTGGTTAGATTTAGAAGGCGATCTTATTCAATCGTCATTTTGAGCTTCGTTCTCAAACTTCCCAACTAAACTAACTCGTCCGCAGGACAAGAACATACAATGTATCTCGATACATTCGATACACCAATTACAGTTGAATATATGGGTTAGTGGGATGACTATTTCGGAAATAACATGTTTAAGTATCTACAATATCATATGGGCATAGAGCATTTCAACATGCAGTCCCTCAACTATGGAACAAACTTCCTATTAATATCAAAGAATGTTCTTCTCTTGATATATTCAAGCCTCTGTTAAAGTCTTACCTTTTTCAAACGTAATTTTGTACCATTCTTTATACAATACAATGTATTATACATGTACATGTAGTTTTAGTTTGCATATTCATCATGCTATTATGTTCTTATCATTTCATTTCTTCTGTACTCACTTCTTGAATTTTTTCTATTTCCACAGCGCTTAGAGACTTAATTGTAATTTGCGCTATATAAAAACTGAGTATTATTATTATTATTATTATTAAGTAGTATAATTGATATGCCATCATATCCAGTGCTCTTTTTACTCTTTAAATTGCTAACAATATCAATAACCTCTACCCCTTGTACCGGGACAAAATAAATAAAGATTCAGGATTTCGATGATTTAGACATGAATGAAATAACTGATTTGAGGTGGGGATGGCATGTGCAAGATTAGGCGTTCGCCCTTGTTTTGCCGTCGTTCGCAAACTGTGACGAGTCATGTGCGTAAGCAATCGTTTGTAGGCACGAAACATCACGTTGAAGTCACAAAATGGACCCAATTGGACAGTGGTGGAAGCGTGAATTCTCTTAAATTAACACATTTTCGTGTCTGTAATTTCCCTTAAATCAAAATTGTTGCAGAATAATTCATGAAATTAACGCATTTTATTTATGCATCGGCAATCTGTTGCAGCATAATTATCGAGATCAGTCCCATGCACCGAGTTTGGTGTGTTGGATCTTTAGCTTTTTGATAGATTTCGCGCTCACTAAGCAGAATAATTCATAAAATGAACACATTTTATATATGCATCGCTAATCTGTTGCAGCGTAATTTTTGAGAACAGTCCCTGCACCGAATTTGGTGTTGGATCCTTAGCTATTCGATCGAGTTTCGCGCTCACTAAGCGAGCGTCGTAGTTGTTTGAAATCGAAATAGTTACGAACAACAGTCAGCGTGCCTCGTCAACCCTGCTTAAAAATGACCGCATACGTCGCAGTCCACTTATGAACGTGCAATTTGAAAAGTCCCTAATAATGATTATAGGCCTACTGCGCCGTTAGTAACGGAACGTGTGCACGCTGCCGCGCCATGTCTGCTGGAGCTGGAGGCGATCGCGCATGGGCAGAAACATGGTCATGGAGAAGTTTTTCGTTGTGAAAGCGTTAACCCGCTGAAATCTGGTGATATCAAATGACCAGCAAATAATGACCAGTAAATCAATATTAGGGAATTTTAGATTTGCACGATGAGAACGTGGACTGCAACGTCCCAGATAGCAAAATGTTGTGGGGCCCATCTGGGTTTTATCTGGTTACAACTGGGCTGGCCCACTTGGCCCAGATGGGCCAGCCCATCTCTTGCCCACTTGGCCCATTTGGCCCAGATGGGTCCCAGATAGGCCCCATGTGGGGCCCAGCAATCTGCACCCGGGTTATAGAAGGGCCCCAGATGGGCGGCCCAGATTGTACCCACTTGGCCCAGATGGGCCCACGTGAAACCCAGATGTACCCCACAATTGGCCCATCAATATACACAAGGGTTATCTATTGGGCACCAGATGGGCCATATGTGGGTTTTATGTGGGACCTACCACATTCTATATATGGGTCAAGTGGGTTCTATATGGGCCCCATATGGGCTATAAGCGGGTTTTTATATGGAATCCATATGGGCCAAGTGGGTTTGATCTGGCCCCATATGGGCCAATGTGGTTTTAAATGGGCTTCATATTGTTTAAATGGGTTCCTATTTTTCCCAGTTGAATTCATTTATCCCATTTCAATTTCCAGGGTTACCAGTTGGGTTTAACTGGACCAGTCGTACCATTTGGCACAACTTTCAACCACTGATTGAAAGCTCCAATTAGCAGACATAATTAGTAGGATATGTAGCACTTGTACTAATTAATTTGGTCAATGGCAACAACACATCGTCTAACATTTCCAATGTAAAGGCATTGGTGTTAAGAAGACTTGGTTAATTTGCTGTGATAAGACATTTCCATATACTTGTATTTTATTGAATCTGTTTTAGATTATAGTTAGTGTTTTTTCTAATTCATGTTTAATTAAATGTAATTTAAACAAAGTAGTGAAATTTCCTAATAATTGGCAATTTACATTTTGTAGTATTTTCGAAATGAATTGCAAATAACTAAATCATCAGTAATTAAGAAATATCCTGTAAATTTAGATAAATTGTTAAAAAACATAGATGTGCACGCACCCCATACTCATTATGCAAATGATGGGATATATTTGTGGGTTTTGGGTGGGAAGGCCCATCTGGTATACATCTGGTTTTCAGCTGGGCGAAGACAATGTTCGACGTGCGATTTTCACCACTAAAAAACCCACATGGAGCCCATATGGGCCCTATATGTGTTGGTACTTGTGGGTTCTGGATGGGAAGGCCCATCGGGTATACATCTGTTTTTTATATGGGCCACGTGGGCTCCGTATACCTGTGGGTTCTTGGTGGGAAGGCCCATCTGATATACATCTGGTTTTCAGCTGGGTGAAGACAATCTTCGACGTGCAATTATCACCACCAAAAACCCACATGGGGCCCATATGGGGCCTATATGTGTTGGTACTTGTGGGTTCTGGATGGGAAGGCCCATCTGGTATACATCTGGTTTTTAAATGGGCCACGTGGGCTCCGTATACCTGTGGGTTCTTTGTGGGAAGGCCCATATGGGATACATCTGGTTTTCAGCTGGGTGAAGACAATCTTCGACGTGCGATTATCACCACCAAAAACCCACATAGGGCCCAT
>JAVYIG010016679.1:0-29975 GCA_035222895.1 Strongylocentrotus droebachiensis | reverse complement strand
TGGAGATGGCCCCCCCCCCTGGCGTTCAAGGGGGGGGGGGGGAGGGGTGCAATTTTTAAAATTTTCGAGGACCAAAACAAAAATTAGTGCTCACTTATTAATGACATGACAAACTTTGAAAACCTCAAGACAAATTGCTAACTCACTCATGAGTCTGTGACGTCATTGTCTCACTATCTACTAATTGCTTTTTTTATATCGATAATGTAAATTCCCCTTTTCCCCCTAAGAATCCTATATCCTCGTACCAGCATCCAAGTTATATTGATAGTAATATGTTTTTGTGTGGATGCATTAATGTAGAGTAATTGTTTTCAGTTAAGTTATGAAAAATTTGAATTTCGATAAACTATTTAAATAAAAATCAATAATTATGAATAGATCTATACAATATTGAGAAAACAGTATACATTCTTGAAAGTTCATAAAAGATTTAGTGAAATGTTATGCTCGTAATTATGATACAAATCATATAACCTGGGCAAAGGCATGTGGAAATCAAAATTTTAGTCGGGATAAACAGGGAAATTGTTGAGATAAAGATATGTAAAGCAATTGATAAATAGTGAGACAATGACGTCACAAACTGATAACCAAATTGGCAATTGGTGTAGTGAATTCCACTGTTCCACAGTTTTTCATACTTTTTCAAAAATTCACAACACCCTTATTAGTCATCCGATTTTACTCATTTTTTTTGGCTTTGTTTCTCTTGTATTTCATTAAAATATTACAAATTAGGACGATTTGGCATTCATATTTTAAAGAGCATTTGCCCTAAGACATGTACATGTAGTTCGTCTCTGTTTGTTTCTTTTTCAACCTAGGAAATTGGTCTGCGGGGCGTGGAGCTTCATGCATTGTAAGGTAATAGGTTAGTACAATTAATATACAAAATATATTGTACATTTCATATTTTACCATTTGTTTTTCGAATGTTCCATGTTGATATTGAAAAACAATGCTCATAACATTTATTTGGAATTATAGTCACGAATTTTTCAAGACAAGATGATATTCAAATACAAATCACCACGGTTTTTCATGGCAGGCTATCCCCAGGATATTGGTATCAATATGTGCTTTGTTAGCAGTTGCAATTTGGAAAACGATATTATTAGTTTGGAACACGTATGATTGTATTGAATGAGTGTTAAAAATATACGTATATGAACAACGTATCAGAGAGAAGGGGGTCGAGACATAGGGTGAGTGTGTGTGAGCGAGATAGAGAGAGAGAGAGAGAGAGAGAGAGAGAGAGAGAGAGAGAGAGAGAGAGAGGAATGGGGGAGATTATGATGAACGAGTAGCAAACTACTTTTTAAAACGATTTTCTGAATAATTTAAATTCCAATTTACCTGTCAATTTAGCATTCAGAGATATATCTCTATTGATTGTAGATGCAGGAATTCCGCCCACACTCACACACACACACACGCATATATTACTATCCGACTGCGACTGAATTTAGAAGGGAAAAAATCGATAGGATTAGTCCCATGCATTAAATTGAATCTCTTAATCCCTTCTTGATTGAGTTTGCTGTACGATGTGGGCAATTAATTTCAATCAATTTCCTGACCCCTAAAGCTGATTCATTGCATATACCTTTTTCTTTTTTTTCCCTTCATATTTTTTGTATTGATTCCAAAACACTACAAATCATTCTTAGAAAGTTACAGTTGTTTTTCATCTTGACATAATTCAATACATTTTCAATTCATAGATTGTACGATTGATGAAAAAAAGAAAAGAAATCAGTTGTAACATAAAACAAATAACCTCCATCAAACCAAACACACCACTACCCCTCCCCCTCGAAAAGAACACATCACTGTTCCTATAGCCTTCTCATAATACCCCAAATTATATCAGTTAAACGTCTTTGTACACACCCATAAACACACCCACGTGCTCACACACCCAAACACGCCATACTCTCTAAATTTGAAAGTCTTATTTTTAAATCTTAAAGTCTTACTTTTAAATCTAACAGAGACTGATATTAGTGACGAACCCTTTGGGATTTAAAATAAGTCTAAGCTTAGACTTGAAATTTTAAGTCCCTGAAAAGGTTTAAAATTTAAGTCAATTGGATTTATATTTCAAGTCTTTTAATATTTATTTTAAACCTTTCTTGGATTCATTTCAAAAATAAATCTAAGCTAAGACTTAAAATTTTAAGTCCCTGAAAGATTTAAAGTTTAAGTCAATTGTATTTATATTTCAAGTCTTTTAGATTTACTGGTCTAGCTAAGCCATTAGAACCATTTGGTAAAACTTCCAACCAATTGAACGGCAACAACACTTCAATACTGGTACGTCTGTATTATCAATGTAAAGGCATCGGTAATAAGTAGACTTATACATAATTTAATTAATCGAATTTGTTTTCATATACTTGTATTTTATTGAAATTATTTTAGTTCATAGTTAATGTTTCCCTTATTCATGTTTAATTAAATGGAATTCATACGAAGTAGCGAAATGTCCTAATAACTTGTAATTTATATTTGTAGTATTTTCGAAATGAATTGCATATACCTAAATCATCAGTAATTAAGAAATATGCTGTAAATTCAGAAAAATTGTTTAAAAAACATAGATCTGCACGCACCCCATATTCAATATGCAAATTAATTGGTGTCAGCTGGTTCAACTGGAAATATGCCAACAGTCAGTCATCAACAGGTGCAACTGGAAATATGCACATCTGATTGGCGAGAAGTTTAAGTCTTTCCAAGATTTATATCTAGAAGCTGGTTTCGATAAAACTTTTAGTCGAATTCCCAATTTATTAAGTCTTAAAGACTTGAAATATTTTAAGTCTCAAAATGGATTTAAAATTTAAGTCCTAGAAATTCAGAGAGTTATACACACCTTCATAATATATAGTAATGATAATAATGGTAATGATAATAATAATGTGTTTACCTATATAGGGATGCCTCGACAGTATCATTCCTGGCTTTCCGAGGACTCCCTGCACTTATTTTTACCAGAGAAATTGTCAAGTACCCATTTACGACTGAGTGGAGAGTGGCAAATGTGGATGAAAGTCTTTAAAAACGACGTTGGTGCCGGGCTGGGATTCGAACCCTCACACCTTGAAATGAGACTCAAGTGAATGAACCACTATACCCCTCCGCCTCCTCATAACGCCATTATAAGGCGTTTTAGACCAAATTAATTTGTGTTCCAATTTTGTTGAAATAAGCGTACACATTATTCAAATATGCTCTTTTTCTTTAACAAGAAAATGGATCTTAATATTAAGTAAAAATTCAAATTCAAAGCATTTCAGTAAAACAAATTACGCAATGTTATGTTATCTGTAGCTATTGTTCTCATCCTCCCCTCCCCAGTTTTTAATTAAAATATGTTATATACAGACACGGGATATAATTAATACAATGGGTTAACTAGCACTTTAATATGAAAAGCCATTTTACAGTTCACGCTTATAAATATTACATGTTGTTCTTGTCAATTTCGAGATATTTTGTCGTACTATGTAGAATGATCGAGTGCGCCCATATAATAGAAGATTAAACCGAGGTTGCAACTACGCATCATCAAACCTTCGTTAAATGGATGTTTAATTACAAAGGGATTTATACATTTTAAAAAAGTAAAACAATATTGGGAAATTCATATGCACGTCTCTCTCTCTCTCTCTCTCTCTCTCTGTTGATGTGACATTATAGTTAATTCATATACAGACACATTGAACAGATGATAGAAATAAAATTAATCTTACCGACTCTCATTCACAGGTGCTGCATTATATAATTATGCGGTAAACGCTTCATTGTTCATTACAATTTTAACAGGCACGTTGGATTCGCCATTTTTAAGCAAATAGATCGCAGACGCTCATAATTAAAAAAGCATTTATCTTTCATATTGGTAGTCCAAACCGGTTAATATTCATGTAACCTTGCAATCTTTTTAAAGAGAAGGTGAACAAATAATTTTTGAGCGTTTTCACCTTCTTTTTTTTTAGTGTTGAAGACCTGAGGGGAATATTAGAAAAATTATCCCCTGTAAAGTATGGAATGCCCTCATAATTCGAAATGCATGTATGGCAAGTAGCAGGAGACGCGATAGCCCAGTGGTAGAGCAGTGGTCTCGACACCGGGAGGTCCCGGGTTCGAAACAAAATCCAGGCGCGGATCTACGGGGGAGGGGTTAGGGGGTTTAAACCCCCCCCCCCTTGAGCGGCCCCCCCCCCCCCAAAAAAAAAAAAAAAAAAAAAAAAAGAAAGAAAAAAAAGAAAAAAAAAAAGAACGCACGCTGGAGAGAAACCCTTTCAAGTGCAAATATTGTGAAAAGATATTCAACTCATCTGGTAACTTAACCAAACACATGATAACTCTGGATATAACTGTGTATTTAACTGTTACTTGATTTAAAACGACGTTATCATGCACTGCTTTTTATGGTCTCCATTGTGTTAATAGATGCCAGGAAAACATCACTTACGGGGTTCAAATAAACACCCCAACAAAAATCGGCTCGCCGCTTCGCGGCTCGTGGATGATGCTCTGCGTCGTCATTATTTTGGTCAAACCCCCCCCCCCCCCTTAGCAAAAAGCTAGATCCGCCCCTGAAATCGATGTGCTAGTACCCTTTGGTAAAGCATTAATCCTCATTACCAAGTCCTTCGGAGAGGACTTAAAACTGCCAGTCCCCTGGTTGCTTACCTACAAGCATTATGAAGCATACACATGCTTTCTCAGGAGTCAGGTAAAACAAACAAACCAACTAAAGCTAAACGTTGTGGACCACGACATAATGCTTGCAACATGTTTGTGTTGTCCCATAATTTTATATAAAAAATGCATGTGACTTTGAACAAAACTGGGCCATTGATGGATAATTCCAAAACCTTGATATATACCGGTACTTATATTGGTGATCATCCTTTTCCCATCGCTTCCAAATAGTTTTTTTTCACAATGCAATTACATGACTTGATATTTTCAAAAAAGACATTTTGACATTTAAATGAACAAAAGAAAAATGCCAATAAAACAAAATCCCGATACGAACCATCAACAACTCCAATATGTATAATTCTCTCTTTATCTGTAATTGGTTCGAGATACTTAAATCTGCTTTTGTGTTTTAGGGTAAATGTATTATTCAAAATGTGGGTGTGGATATCTAGCTTTCTATATTTGCCTTTATATCAACTTAGGCAAATTTTTTTTTTTTTATGTTTAGCGTCCTGTCTTTTTGAAAAATAGGAAGGAGGAGGCCCTTTTTTCTTCTTTTTTTTCTTCTTCAAAATGGCCGCTCAAAATGGCCGGTACATTTCGCTGACAGTCGGGCTATTTTTCAAGATCGCCGCCGGCATTTTTTTTTCTTTTTAAATCAGAAATAGATTTTTTCTTGAATAAAAAAAGAAAACAATTATTCTAAAGGTAGCGGGCGGGGACGCTTAACATGATGTTTTTTTTTAAATGGCCTTATATATAGAGAAATGTATATGCTGTTTATAAGTTTAACGGTATTTTAATACTTATTTTCGAGATACCACTAATAGAGGTATGCGATTACATAACATTCCTCATGACATGACGTTACCATGAGGCATAATATTGTGGAGAAGGATCATTCATTCGCTTATTTTGTAATACGATTTTAAAACGCCAAAAATAGAAGACTGGAACAAAGGCTAATATTGCGTCACGCAGGATAATACTTTTATCCCAATGCATTAATTAAATTTCATTGTGACACTGTTCGTCACAGATTTCACGTTCATAAACATTTGTATTCTTCGCGCCCGACAGGACAGTCATGTTTTCATTTGTTCCAGGTGTATTTCGGATCTCCTTTTACTTTCACGGATTATCAGATAAAAAGCTGCTTCACTTTCTACATGAAATTGTGAATAACCTTTAACTTTTCTTCACAATCAAGATCATAAACTCAGAAAGAACAATGAATTGTTCCGGAGTTTTTTTCATCTTCACGTCGGTTAACTTGCTCTTTGTTTTTATTGGTATTTCCAGCTCAACTGAGATGAAAGGTAAGTGACATGGTATATGAAGATGGAGGTGTCGTGGTCGAGTGAATACGTGCACCGGACTGTGAATCACATTGGTACGGGATTCGAGTCCCGCCACAACACCAATATTGTTTGAAATATGAGGAATGGGTACAGTATTTTAAGTTGAATGTGTATTGACCGATACACGATGCGCTCATGCGCATTATAGCAAGGAATAAATCCTCATTACCAAGTCCATCGGAGAGGACTTAAAGCCGGCGGTTCCCCGTGTTGCTTACTTACAAGCATACACATGCTTTCTTAGCGGTCAGGTAAAACAAAAACATAAACAATCAATTAATCAAACAAAAATTGTCCGGCACGACATGTTATTCTAAACCGTTTGATCGCTTTTGAAGCTTGCGGGCAATCCTGAATAGATTTTTTTTAGCAAGTCAATGTGCAAAATGTTATGACCACAAAATAGTCATCAAGGTAGGCGCATTTAACTCAAACAATATCACCTCAATACTCCTAACATGCTCTTTTGATGCAAACTGCCTAGGAATGGAAATCAATTATTTTTGTTGGAGTTATGATAGGGATTACCGGCTATACAGACATTTAAAAAAAAGGATGTGCAATGTCCACGACTTTGTTCAACCTGTGCACAGAGTTGATATTCTGGGAAATTGCAGATATTAAAGTAGATATTCATTGATTTTAAAAACTAGCTTTATTTTCATTATTGCAAAGTTGAAACTTTGATTCAAAAAGGTTATCAAAATTCAATGCTTGGAAACATTCAAAGTAATGATTATTATAAATTACAAAACACTTAAATACAGCCCCGGCATAGCACCTGAAGAGCTCTCCGAGCGTTGCTGAGATGTGAGAGATCACAGTATGGACATGATTTGCACAAGCAGACGATGTCCCATGACATCTCACACATTTTCAGTGCCTGTGTTTTCATCTTCTCTTGAGTTATTTTTCTTACTTCACTACCGTCAGGCTAAATGTATATCTACTGCCTCACTCTAAACCCCGCGCATGTTTTTATTTTTATGACAAATGCAGCGATACAAAAATAAAGGAATCTGTCGTTTGTAAACGAAATAAGACGCCATTGTATATTCAGCTGCACACACCGCGGTATGTCCGGCGCTTCAAGAGGGAGCAAAAATGCCGTCCTTAATATCATTCCGGAGGTTTTTCAATTTGAAAATCTGGTTTCTTTGATTGTTAATTAACCCCTATCCTGTGTATTTACAGTTATCAGAGTCGGGTCATATCCCCTTTTGAATGGTTTGACATGCCATTATATTTATATACACAAAACTCATAATAATTTGAGAAATAATAGCTTTGCAATTATCGTCTGCTTGGGCAGTATTGGTCAATATAGTGACGTCATTAGAACATCGTTATTTTTCCGGCGAATCTCTCGTATATCCCAAATACACGAATGACAATTAGAAGGAGACGCGATGGCTCATTGGTAGAGCAGTGGTCTCGTAACCGGGAGGTCCCGGGTTCGAAACCAAGTCGATGCGCTAGTGCCCTTTGGTAAGGCATTAATCCCAATTACCAAGTCCCTCGGAGAAGACTTTAAACCGTCAGTCCCCTAGTTGCTTACCTACAAGCATGCACATGCTTTCTTAGTAGTCAGGGAAAACAAACCAACTAAATCGAAAGGCTGTGGACCACGGCAACATGCCTGCAACATGTTTGTGTTGTCCCATAAACACATATATTTAAAAAGTGCATGTGACTTTGAACAAAACTGGGCCACGCTCACATCATGTTCATGATTCCAAAACCTCACAGCTTAGCATAATAATTATATCAATACTTATATTGGTGTTCAGCCTTTTTTCATCACTTCCGAACGGTTTCTTTCACAATGCAATTACATGACTTGATCTTTACAAAAAAGTAGAGAATTTGATATTTAAATCAACAAAAGAAAAAAATATGTGTGCCAATATAACTAAATTCCGATACGAATTACAAACAACTCCAATTGTATGACTCTCTTTTTATTAGTATTTGGTTGGTAATTTTGGAACAGTCGCGAAAAAGGATCATTCATTCGTTTATTTTGTTATACGATTTTAAAACGCAGAAAAAAAAGACAAAGGCTAATTGCGTCACGCGGAAAAATACTTTTATCCTATTGCTTTAATTAAATTTGATTATGACAAATAGTTTTTTAACAAAAGGCTGCAAGTTCATGAACAATTTTATTCTTCGCGTTCAAAACAAAACATACTCCTCTGACAGGACAGGCACGTGTTCATCTGTTCCAGGTGTATTTCTGATCCCCTTTCACTTCCACAGATAAAAAGTTATTTCATTTTCGACGTAATATGAAAAGACATTTTACATTTCACTCTTATAAAAAGTGCATGTTGTTATTATCAATTTCGAGATATTTTTTTTTCACATTATATAGAATGATCGAGTGCGCCCATTTATTGGAAGATTAGACCGAGGTTGAAATTACGCATTATCACACCTTCGTTAAATGGATATGTAATTACAAACGTATTTATTAAAGAATGATGTGACATAAAAACCTACATTCTAAAAAGTAATAGAATATTGGAAAATCCGAAGCACGTCTCTCTCTCTCTCTCTCTCTCTCTCTAGTTCCATGTGACAATATAGTTAATTCATATGCACAAACACATTGAATAGATAATACAAATAAAATTAATCTTACCTACTCTAATTCGCAGGTGCTGCATTACATCTTAATGCGGTAAAAGCTTCATTGTTAAGTAATATTCTAAAATGCAAGTCGGATTTGCCGTTATTGAGTAAATAGATCGCAGACGCTCATATCCAAAAAGGATTTATCTTTCATATTGGAAATTAAAATAGGTCAACGTCATGTAACCTTGCAGTCTTTTTAAAGAAAAGGTTAACAAATGATTTTTGAGCTTTTTCATTCTTTTTATTCTAGTGTTGAATAGTATAATATAAAAGTTATCCTATGAAAAGGATGGCACTTAAAATGCCCTCATATTTGAAATACACGAATGACAATTAGAAGGAGACGTGATGGCTCATTGGTAGAGCAGTGGTCTCGTAACCGGGAGGTCCCAGGTTCGGAACCAAATCAATGTGCTAGTGCCCTTTGGTAAGGCATTAATCCTCATTACCAAGTCCTTCGAAGAGGACTTAAAACCGTCAGTCCCCTAGTTGCTTACCTACAAGCATACACATGCTTTCTAAGCAGTCAGGTAAAACAAACAAACAAACTAAAGCGAAAGGTTGTGAACCACGACAACATGCCTGCAACATGTTTGTGTTGTCCTATAAACACATTTATATGAAAAGTGCATGTGACTTTGAACAAAACTGGACCACGTTCACATCATGTTCATGATTCCTAAACCTCACAGCTTAGCATAATTATACCAAAACTTAAATTGGTGTTCAGCCTTTTCCCATCACTTCCGAACGGTTTCTTTCACAATGCAATTACATGACTTGATCTTTACAAAAAAGAAAACAATTTGACATTTAAATGAACAAAAGAAAAAATATATATATGCCAATAAAACTAAATCCCGATACGAATTACAAACAACTCCAATTGTACGACCCTCTTTTTATTAGTATTTTGTTGGTAATTTTGGAACAGTCGCGAAGAAGGATCATTCATTCGTTTATTTTGTTATACGATTTTAAAACGCAGAAAAAAAGACAAAGGCAAATTGCATCACGCGGACAAATAATTTTATCCTATTGCTTTAATTGAATTTTATTATGACAAATAGTTTTTCAACAAAAGGCTGCAAGTTCATGAACAATTTTATTCTTCGCGTTCGACACAAAACAACATACTCCTCTGACAGGACAGTTACGGTTTATTCTGTTCCACGTGTATTTCATATCTCATATCACTTCCACTGATAAAAAGCTGCTCCATCTTCGACGTAATTACGTAATTTTGTATTATCTGTAGCTATTATTCTCAAACCCCCAACAAGTGTTTAATTAAACTATGTTTCATACAGACACGGGCTATAATTAATTATAATGGGTTAACTAGCACTTTAATATGAAAAGCCGTTTTACAGTTCGCGCTTATAAAAAGTGCCTGTTGTTCTTTTCAATTTGGAGATATTGTTCCCCTTATGTAGAATGATCGAGTGTGCCTATTGAATGGGAGATTAGACCGAGGTTGAAACTACGCATTATCACACCTTCGTTAAATGGATATTTAATTACAAACGGATTTATTTTGAACTCTTGTTGGGGGTTTGAGAATAATAGCTACAGATAATACAAAATTACGTAATTATGTCGAAAATGGAGCAGCTTTTTATATGTGGAAGTGATAGGAGATCCGAAATACACCTGGAACAGAATACAAACGTGACTGTCCTGTCAGAGGAGTATGTTGTTTTGTGTCGAACGCGAAGAAAAAAATATATTTGGGGATAATTTGTCTATCATACTCTTCCACACTAAATTTTTTTTTTACCGACTCTAATTAAGAGCTGCTGCATTATATCATTATGCGGTAAAAGCTTCATTGTTTCGTTATATTCTAAAATGCAAGTCGAATTTGCCGTTATTGAGCAAATAGATCGCAGACGCTCATATCCAAAAAGGATTTATCTTTCATACTGGTAATCCAAACCGGTCAACGTCGTGTAACCTTGCAGTTTTTTTAAGAAAATTAGGTTAACAAATAATTTGGGAGCTTTTTCATTCTTTTTATTTTATTGTGGAAGAGTATAATAGAAAAATTATCCCCTGAAAGTATGGCACTTCAAATGCCCTCAAATTTCGAAATACATGTATGACAGGTAGCAGGAGACGCGATGGCTGAGTGGTAGAGCAGTGGTCACATGCCTGCATCATTTATATAAAAAGTGCATGTGACTGTGAACAAAACTGTGCCAAGTTCACATCATTTTCATGATTCCAAAACCTCACAGCTTAGCATAATAATTATACCAATACTTATATTGGTGATCGGCCTCTTGAGGATTTCCCATAATGCTCAAATTGTTTTTTTCACAATTTAATTACATGACTTGTTAAATGAACAAAAGAAAACAATATATATGCCAATAAAACTAAATCCCGATACGAATCATCAACAACTCCAATTGTATGAGTCTCTCTTTATCAGTAATTGGTTCGAGACACACATATCTGCTATTGTACTTTTTAGAGAAATATATTATTTAAACTGTGAGGGTGAATATCTAGCTCTCTAGATTTGCCTTATATCAAGTTTTATAGAGTAAATCATAAACTATATAAATATGTTTAACCATATTTTAATTCTTATTTTCGAGATACAACTTAAAGAGGTATGCGATTACACAACCTTCCTCATGACATGACGTTACAATGATGAATAACATTTTGGAACAGTCGCGAACAAGGATCATTCATTCGTTTATTTTTGTTATATGGTTTTAAAACGCAGACAAAAGAAGACTGGAACAAAGGCTAATACTACGTCACGCCGAAAATACTTTTAATCCTTTCGCTTTAATTGAATTTCATCGTCACAAATATTTTTTGTTAATAAAAAGGTTTCACGTTCATGAACATGTTTATTCTTTGCGTTCGACACGAGACAACATACTCCTCTGACAGGACAGTCACATTTTCATCTGTTCCAGGTGTATTTCGAAACTCCTATCACTTCCACAGATTAACAGCTGCTTCATGTTTGACGTCAAACCTCGAATAATCTTTAACTTTTCGTCACAATCAAGATTGTAAACTAAGAAAGAGCAATGAATTGTTCCAGAGTTGTTTTCATCTTCGCGTCGGTTATCTCGTTCCTTCTTTTCATTGGCCTTTCCAGCTCAACTAAGATGGGAGGTAAGTCACATTCATATAGGAAGATGGAGGTGTCGTGGTCGAGTGATTACGTCACAGGACTGTGGATCACATGGTTCGTGGTTCGAGTCTCGCCACGACACCAATGTCCTTTGGCAAGACATTAATCTACATTTGCCACACTCGAACCGGGTGAGGTACATGGCTTCCTGTCAGGAATTGGTTCCTTGAAATGCTGGAGCGCCATAAACGGAGCCATCCTAAGGCGGGCCTATAAGCCGGGGTAATAATAATTGTGGAGTGCCAGGAGTGTCAAGATTGACAGACATGAGAGCTTATTATTATCATTATTATAATCATCATTATTATAATTATTACTATTATAATCATTATTAATATCATTATTGTGCCCTCACTTACCCTAGATCTCCTTTGCTAATTATGTAAAAATTCATCATTTCCATTAAAGCGGTCATCGTAAAATGTGTTAAACATGGTGTGAATCAGTTTAAGATGTGTATGAACAAAAATGAAGTTATGTGATATTTGTGATATAATCGGATTTATAATGTTCCATGAGATACCGTTTACAAATGTTTCCTCAAGACAGGTTCAGATGTGTTGCTAAGTGTAATGTGTAAATTTGTGGGGTTTTTTCTTCAAAAACATGACAGATCAAATCTGTACAAAAATATACAATCTAAAGAATCATTTTAACGCTGCTTATCCACATAATAAAGAAAAATATATATGAATATAAAAAGCAAGACTTTTATTTACCTCAGTGATCAAAACTGCTCCTAAATCCAATGTTCCAAATAAAGAAATGTTTTGGCTCAAAAAGACAAGTAATTCATAAAAGGGCGTTGCTATAAATCGACTCACTTCCCCACCCCCTCCCCACTCCTCCCCCAGATTTAACGGATTAATACCCGAGTCATCTCCATTGCGTTCCAAGCGCTTAAGACATATTTCAATTATTCCTGGTTCATCCCCTTAAATTTTCGGCTCATTACGCCAGTGCTAGAATGTATTTGCAACAATCCTGATTTTTTAAATATTTTTTGATAAAAAAGATTTTGATTATTTTTCGGAATAGGGGAATGGGTACTGTATTTTAAAGACTTATAAAAGAAAAATCTTTTCGGCACGACCTTTATTCCAAACCGTTTGGTCTCTTTTGAAGCATTCGGGCATTCAGAAAGGAATTTTTAAAATTAATTCACCGCGCAAAAGAAAATGTACCCAATTATTAATCAAGATAGCTCAATTTAACTCAAGCAATGACCTCGATACTTTCAACATACTCTCTCGATTCAAAATGCGGAGGAATGAATGTCCACTCTTAGACAAAAATCAAAAGAGCAGTACGTTATTCGGTGTGTAATGTCCCTGACTTTGTTCAACCTGTGCACAGAGTTTATATTTAGGACATTTGCAGATATGAAGGATGTGTCAGTGTTGAAGGTGTAAACATTAATAATTTAGGCTATGCTGATGACACTGTATTGTCTGCACACCATGAGGAACATCTGCATCAATTACTGGAGGCTGTAACCGTTAAAAGTGAGGAGTTTAGCCATCCATTAATGTTAAGAAAACTAGGTCTGTTTTTCAGCCCATACTCTTGTTTTGCAACTAGATGGCCATATCATTGAACAGGGGTGTGTTTCCTGAAGCTGTGCGTAAAGTTACGAATGACTTTATTAATGATTTGAATATGAAGAGCCAAATGGAATGCCCAAAGTTTTTCGTGACATTTTAACAAAGTGTGACTGTATTTCCCATAATCTCAATTAAATTGTAGTCAAAAATACACTTTGCATTAACAAAATGTTTTGTTAATACTGATAAGGTTAATCTACATCAGATGCAGACATCAAAACAAGGATTGAAATTGCACGGCATGCGTTTGTAGCAATGAAAAGCTTATTTACAACAAGAAGCGAGAAAATTAAAATTAGGATGAGACTTACAAATTGCTATGTCTTGTCTTTTGTATTGTATGGAGCAGAAACATGGGCATTAACAAAAACTATGGAAAGGAAAATTAGATGTACATAGGAATGATGAGGATATAATGGAAATATGAAAACTAACAGTGAAATACTGCATATGACAGGACTTAAACAAAATATCCTCAAATAGGAATGGTAAAAGAAAGAAAGGCGAAATACTTTCGCCACATTAAAAGACTACCAGAATCCCTTGAAAGATTAATTGGAAGGAAAAGTAGAAGGTACCAGAACTGAGGGAAACCAAGAACCAACACGGAGGTGAACATTAAGACATGGCGTGGAATGACAATGTAAGAGTGTACTAGAATGGCAGAGAAGAGAAATTTTGCAATCAACCTCCGAGCTGATAGAAGATACCTTGATAGATAGGGATCACTTCATTTGGGGCTGGACCCTCACCAGATAATCGTGAAAGATACTCCAAAGTAGTCGTTGAATTAATGATAATATAATGATAGTAATGTTGGATACAATGCATGGTGCTCAAACATTATTCTTGGAAAGTGCTTTACACCATTTTACTTTCAGTTTTGAGGATTGATTCCACTCTACTCATAGCGAAGTGATCCCTGATATGACCCCCCCCCCCCCCACACACACACACACACAAAGGACGTCCACCCCTGTATATTTCGAGATTAGCGGCTATATCAATCAATATCTACAAATTGTTCTTTCTCTTATATTCGTTTAGAATCTCATTCATCTTCGTCCTCTGGTGATTGTGACAATCCCACTTTAACATCCATGTTTAAAGGGAAGAATAGACAGGTAAATAACGAAGTTATTCGTGCATCCATATATATATTTGAATCCTGCATCCATCTATACGTAACCGTAGAACATATCGATGAAATACATTTGCCAAATTTTAAAAATGGTGATCGTGAAATTCTTACTTTGCGTGCTTAAATGGGAAATAGACAGGTTATAACGAATTGTATACATAATATGTATTATTATAATATAGCCACTACCTTAATTGGAAGCCACTTTTCACACCAGTCTTCTGACTGCAAAATTGTCTAACAAGTCGATAAAAGGTCCTCATGTTTTGGGGATTAGTACAAATCTAAGAAATAGAAAAACATTTTTTTTTTAAAGCGATGGTGTGGGTGTGCTCGAACTGAAAAAAACCTTTGGTTGGTTTCACGGGCTTTAAGTTTTGAATTAATTGAGCAACGTCTCTCATAAAATAATGACCTGCGGGACACTTACACGGCAGTCCAGGAAAAACATGAGTATCTTCTTTTTTTCAGGAATTTCTCATATCTCATGTCCCTATGGCAATGCAAGGAGTAGGCTACAAATCAGTATTGATTATGTTTACAAATGTGTAAATATCTTTATAAATTGTATTCATAGTGCTGCGTTTACGTTCTGATCGGTTGTCAATTTTACTTTTCCACAATAATAAAATAGTCCGAGAGTAGTAAAATTATTCGTTCATATAAAGCTTTCGTGCACAATTAAGCCGCAAACATAAAACATGTGGGTGCTTTTAGACAATTACATTACCTAACAGGTTTTCAGAATGATGGCCTTATACGTGATTTTATTTCATTTCTTTTGTAGAAGAGAGCTGCGCAACTCCGAGGTAAGTAAGATCGAGGTTTTTTTTAAAATGAAATAGTGATTGAATACATTTCATAAATTCTGAAAAAAGGGGTAGAACAAATAACTGCTAGCAAGAGTGCTTTAAAGACACCTCAATGACTTCGCTATTCAATACAGTACGATCCCATGACTTAGGCCTGTAGTCAAGAACCTAAGGCCAAATAAAAGAAATACCTGGTTTTCGTCCCCTTCTCATTCCTTTCCAGCCCAGCTGCACTAGTTTGGCCAGGAGGGATTAGACCTCCCTGCATATGGCCACTGACAGGTGGTTAACTCATCAAATCAGCTCTCAATTAACATAACAAAAAGAGGATCATGTGGGGCCAATGGTCACCGATTAGGCATTATTTGCTATACAGAGGGCACACGTAGCTATAAGTAGTGTAGTGGGGCTTTAAACAACCCGCCTAAATTTGTTTTTTTAATTTTATATTTTGTTCTGAAATGAAAATACACCCTAAAACTGGGTACATGTAAGCAGTTAAACAAAAAACGTTGATATATTGCAAACCTAATTCAAATTCAAATGTGGTTAAGAAAAAAAGTATGGAGAAAAAGTTTCAATAGCATTTATATGCAGGAAATATATCAAATGTTAAATATCAAAAAATTAAAAACCCCTCCTCCTCATTTCGAGATTTCTGGACTAAGGCTCAATTATACTTTGCCCAAGGCCATGCAGCGTACCCCCTGTCCACACACAACATTTTCTGTGATTAGGCGTGATTAGTTATACCGTTTCGCGATAGTGATACCGTTTCGCGATAGTTTTACGATGAAATTGTGTGTGTGGACGCTCACTAACGATACGTCGTATAACGAAACTAGTCTAACGAAACGCAGGTTTGGGCATCGTTTCGATCTGAAACTCAATAAAGAATCACGCCTAATCACGCCTAACCACGGAAGGTGTTGTGTGTGGACGTAACTAGTGTAGCTAGTGTAACTAACTGGGCGGGGCTTAACGTGACCTCGAGCGAAAGGAGACCAGACCTCTCATTTCCGCTTCCATTTCATGACCGCAGTAGTCTAGTTCTGGACCCTATATAGATTTTTGTAATTCGCCGACTATAAACGTTAAGACGATTGATGGCGCGATCCTTATTGGCTGCGATATCCCCGAGAACCGCGCGAGAAATGCCTAAATACTTCACAGACTCTTTTCTCTTAATTGCTTGATTATTGTGTGTCACTTCGGAATTCAAATGACTTTTTAGAACTACTTTTAGAACAAAATAAAATGCTTTCTGTTTTTCCCAAGTGTAAAGAAAGTTCATTATCAATCATCCAATCGACACACGTATAGACAGCTGTTCACTGAGCTTTTCCTCAATATATTGAAGATCAGGATTTGAATAGAGTAGTACCAAGAAGTTACCAGCTTGGTAGTACGCTGTCATCTGCGTACAATAATAGTTTGAAGTCTTTTATACATGAAATACACATATGATTTATATAACTTGAAAATAGAATTGGGGCTAAAATGCTTCCCTAAGGAACACCGCATTTTATAGGCATTAGTTTGGAACGAATATCATGAATGGCCACTATACTTGGTGTCGATTAGATAAGTAGGATCTGAACCAATCTAAACTTGCCTTATCAAAACCCATTAGTTGTAACTTCTTCAATAAGACGCAATGATTAACTGCATGTATCAAAAGCTTTTTGCAGATCAAGGAGCACCATACCAACAAAGTGCCCTTGGGAATTTTCTCTCCTCAAATAATCAGTCAAATGAATTAGACATGTTTCAGCCGAATAATCATGTCGAAAACCAGATTGAAATTCATAATTATGATTTATTTTACCAGTAATGGATGACTCCGCGTTGTCTCCGTAACATATTTCATCCTACATTCTAGCTCAGTTTATAATTGCAGTTATTCAGACTTATACTTTGGAGATGTACTTTCTTATTAGAAAATTCCAATTACAGGTTCAATTCAAACACATTATCAGATGTGTGAAATGCAAGCCATTTCTACGCAACTTTCATGATTTTTTTGTTTTAAAATGAAATACCAAAAAAAAAAGGAAAAAAAGAAGATAAAATTGAAGTTTGGTTCAATGAAATTGCTCATGCAGAGGGAGGGGGGGGGGGGGTGGGTACTCCTCTGTACAAGAAGATTACATACTTGCCACCACTAACTGGAAGACTTGTAGGGTCATTAATTCATAGAGGAATAAACACAATGATAACATGCCACTGCATGGCTTCCTATGATGACAAGTATTAAAATGTCATAAAATGGATGATTATGACTTGCTTTGCAAGTTATTTTTAAGGAAATCATAAAGTTGCACAAACCAGTATTATATAAGTACTATAATGAAGGGAAACATAAATGTAGGTTAATGATGGGTCATGTAAGGTCAACTTTTAATCAGCACTTCTCCCTTTTTAATTTCCTTTTTTTTTCCCTTCTCCTTGTCTTCTCCCGGCATCTAGTGTTTCTTATTCCGCCTCTCTGTCTTCCGGCCCCCTTCTATTCTTGCATAATTATGTCTCCTTCCCCTTTTATTCCCCTTTCTCCCACTTCCCCTTCACCTCCTTCCTTTATATCGAGTATGCAGTTCACATTTTTTACATGCGAAATTTCCTGGAAACTTATGAAAAAAGGCACTTCGAATTTTGATATATGGGTTATAACGTTTTTGAATAGAATGCAATTTGGGGAAGAAAAAAATCACCCCAAAATCATGTTCTTTTGCTTAAAATTGCGTTGTTAATTAATTTCAATTCCGTTGGGATTGGTATAAAAATGTAGATAATTTGATCTACTTTAATATGACACGAAACTCATGGTGGTTCAAGGTTCCCTTGAAATATTATTAACAAAATACGATTTTTCGTCAAAAGGGCCAATAAAAAAATAAAAAATCTGAAATATTGTGTGATATGATAAAATCTTTCTAATAAATAACCTGTGCTTAGTTTGATAGTGGCAGGCATCTCAAAAACTAAGCATGGACCTATATAAGCATGATATTTGACTTTGACCCTCTGTATTTTAAGGTACCAAAACTATATCAGCGTGTTGAAGGTCTAGTCTATCGTCATAAACGCATGCTGATAATTTCACCAAAAAAAAAATATTGATATGATATCTAAACAAAATATATTTAAAATGACAACAATAATGCACAATAATTATTTAAAGTTATATATTTTCCAGTATTTATCAATTTCCAGTGCACGTCTTTAAAAATGACGCTTATAGCTTTGTAATAGGGTCTTGCAAATAGACAACGTTGAATCATGCCGAACGCTAAATGAAAGCGTTTCGTGCAGCGAAGTATAGTTAGCTAGGAATCTGTGGATAATGCAGGGGAGTTCGAAATGTCACATAGCACACAGCAGTATGTGTATGAATATGCTATTGGGCGCTATCACTCAATTACGTAATCAGGCTTGATCTTTTGACCCTGTCGCAAGGTCGCTAGATTTTTGTCTGGCATCGCGAGCGAAGTTTGATTGACGGCGACTTCATGAATATTTATGAATCACTTGTGTGTGAACTTTTGACCCTTGACGTCAGCTTGTAGCAATTTGACTGGACCCTATCTCGCGCGGTTCTCGGGGATATCGCAGCCAATAAGGATCGCGCCATCAATCGGCTTAACGTTTATAGTCGGCGAATTACAAAAATCTATATAGGGTCCAGAACTAGACTATGTACGTACATGCGATGAGTGCATGTTGCTGTTGGGAGTTATGTGCATGCTAACTGCATTGTAAGAGTAGTCTGCATGCACAGACTCTAATTTAGCTAGATAATCCAATGTCGTGTCCTGAGTTCCAGTCTTGCACACCTTCCACTGACTGTGTAGGGCGTATAGTCACGTAGTGTGTGTAGTTTTATCATTCAGACCCTTATGATCAACAAGTTATGCAAAAAAAGAAACTGATAAAAAAAAATATAAAAATTTCCGACAATTTTATGATTAAGGAATTGAAGAAGGGAAAGGAGTTAGGTCGTTTACATGTCAAGGGATGTAAATTTCCGACAATTTTATGATTAAGGAATTGAAGAAGGGAAAGGAGTTAGGTCGTTTACATGTCAAGGGATGTCTTAAATTATCGTTACTCTAAATGAAAGAGTTGAAATTTCCCTCCAGATTGGTGCAAATTTTTTCGGAAAACATTTCATAGTCCTTATGAATAATTGTTGAAATACACGGGTCGTCACCTCACAATTTTCTATACATTTGTCATAATGACAAATGGGGCCTATCTCATATTTTAGCTGTGAAAATGTAAGCTGTGCTTTTAAATGATAAATAATGTTTATTGTGGTATATTTTGATACAAAAATATATTGAATCGCGATATATGACTGATGGTGAAGCAACAACATCACCAACTCACTCATTTGAATATTCATGAGCACTGATCAAGAAATGTTTACTGAAATTTCAAAAATTTGTCCCAACTTCCTTATTTCATTTCATATTTATAATTTTTTTTTTAAATTTAAAATTCAAACTTACAAATATTGAATAAACTTAATATAGTCTGAATCATAAACCTAAACACATTTGGAATTAACATTAATAACAGCTTTCAGTTCACAGGCCTATGAATATCATTTCGATTAAAAAAAAATCTCTCCTTTTCCCCCTGATGGGATGTAACCCAAAGAAAGAATTGCACTCACCACCTCCCCCTCTCTCTCATTCACACTCTCTCTCCTCAATCTTTCCTTTCTCCCACTTATTCATTTGATATCTTTTGGAATCATCCAACCATCATTATTAAGTTGTTACAGTCACTATGTCATCAGTTCTCACAAACGTCAACTGTATTTCTTCAGTTCTCAGCACAATCATCATTCTCTAATAATACCACAGCTATTATTAATCCCACCCCTTCAATGCTCATCTTTACCACAAATCAAATAAATTCAATTCAAATTATCCATCATCTAGCTCAGATCAGAAACGTCAACTCAGAATAGAAGGACTTGACAAGTAGGGGCCAATCTATATCTGCAAATATACTGTACTTCGTAATGCGTAAGCTATGAGCTAAGTTGTATGGTTTCGAATATGCGCGCTGCATTGCGATATGATCGCTCCGTGCTTTGGTGGTCTTCATTCAAGTCGCATAATTCAACAAAACTGACGAATCTGACGCGTTAGTGGTACGGAAAAAAAAATCGCGGCCCGGACACCAACCTAATCGGGCGTTCGCCGTCGAGCGATTTAGGTCAAAAATCAAAGCCGCTAGGTCAAAGGTTGCTGAACTCGCCGCCCAGTGACCGACTGATCTCCCAGCGGCGACTGGGCGGCGAACACTCAGCAGCCTTTGACTTAGCTAGCGGCTTTGGTTTTTTACCTAAATCGGTCGACGGCGAACGCTCTAATAAGTCTGTCCCCGGACGGCGACCGCCCGGGCACGTGAAAGGCCGGCGAGTGAAAGTGAGCAGCGTCGCCCGAATTTTAAACTTGAGCAGCGACCGAGCGATGCCCTTAAAACAAGCGGTGCCCTGGCGGCCGCCGCTCGGGGCCTGGGCAAAATTGGGTCAAAACTCGCCGCCCGGCCGCCGAGCAGGCTACTTTAAGGTAATGTGACCATAGCTTAAGTTACCTGTAAACACCCAGTTCCAATTGATATATTCTGTGGTTGCATCTGGCTTGTTGGTTGCCTACCGACGTATGACCAGCACCTGAAATCGAAGAAATGTATTCATTTTGGACAGGTCGTCAAAAGTCTGATATTTTCCTCGAATTTCAACAAAAAATGTTTGTTTAATTTTTGTTAATTACCTTTGGGAGAATGCCCCATTTTTCGGAGTTGATTTCTTGTTTTTATTATGAAAACATGAAGGAAAAGCACCAATTTAAAAAAAAGAAGATCTGTTGAAAATTTAATTCTACATTAAGCGCTTCATGAATTTTCTTAGACTAGCTTATGCTTGTAAATGTAAAATATGTTGATGTAATGGAATAAATAAACATCAAATAAAATCAAATCAAAATCTGCCACCAGTGGTAAGAAAGGTACACTGACGACAAAGTTGAAGAAAATCAATGCTAACAAGCAAACAATATGTTTAATTGATTTTGTTTTCTTCTTCAAACTTTCGAGTGCCGACGATGGTACAATCACTTTATTGAACTAAATTATAATGTTGGATAAAGTATATAAATATATACTGTCTTGATAGTTTCAACCAGGAGTTCGAAAATAAGGCAGGGTTTATTTGTTTTATATCCTGCTTCAACAAAATTTTCAACAAAAAAATATTGTTGATTAAAATAAAATTAAAAAAAAACATGTTAACATTTTACAATTTTAATAAAATGTATTAATCGCCCAGCCGTAAATAGTACTAAGTTGAGGTTATATTAACGGCTCTGGAAAAAATGTATTAACTTTTTTATCATGTGACACACTTTCAACCAATTAAAAACCAATTCAATTCAATTAATTTCATTTATTTTCCATTAAAATTCAAAGTAAACAATACGTAACAAATGATCAGCAAAATCGGAAGGACCCCAAGATAAGCAAAGCTTGTGAGAATGGGGCCCTGTACAAAAATAAACAAACAAGCAAATGATAATAACAAATATTGTAAAACTAATCAAAACACACATACATCCACCCTCATTCAATCACGTGCACACGGACACACCATCACAAACAGTAAATTGTTGATGCCGGATATAATTAGAAATGCTTCTCGACCCGTCCCTTCCCATCCTCAATCGACACCCTTATGTTCAGTTTAGTGAGAGAGAAAAGCAAATATCGCTTCTTACCCATCCGCCTTATGGAAACGAAGCCACTGGTTGTGACCCAGTGTTGAGGAACGATCCGAAGAGTAAGTTTCAAACTTCACACATGTCTTAGTCGACCAATGATCCATTGCATCGTAGATATATGGTATATCATCAGCTATAACGAGTATCATGATAAAGGAAATATGCAAAGAATTTATGATTTGGGTTGAAAATGTAATACAATATCATAATCATCTAAAAAGTCGCTAATGCACAATGAATGAAATTGTTATTAATAACGTTTAGTTTCACATTACAAAAATCATCAGGTGAAGGCAATGTTATATATTCCTGATACATAGGGGGAGGAGGGCCGGATGGGGGGGGGGGGGTGTCCAAAATTATTTGAGCTGCCGAATCTTGCGTATTACTTCTCACGTTAGATCAATAGTGTTTTGAGGTTGCAAAGACTTTCGAGAAATCAACTCTAGAAGACATTGCATACCCCCTACCAATCATGTTTGGATTATTATGTGATTGTTCTGTTCACACATTTCAAAACGTGATTCGCAAGGCCATTGAAATCGCTTAGATTAGTTTTCGACATTAGTTGCGATTGTTTTGAAAATTGTGAGCTAGAAAATATTTCTTTCTCGTTTTTGTCTCGCCTGCGTAGCAAAAAGCGAGACATAGGCGCCGCTTTTCCGGTGATGGCGACGGCGGCGACGGCGGCGGCGTCAACATCAAAAACTTAACCTAAGGTTAAGTTTTTGAATTTTTAAAGTATAAGTTCTTAGTTAATGAAACCTTGATTATAAGGTAATCAAGTATCCCCAATCATGTGAGTAGAATTTCAGATCACAAAGTCAAGGTCAAAGGTCATTTCAGGTCAACAGACTTAGACTATGTTGTAGCATCATCATCGAAAACTTAACCTAAGGTTAAGTTTTGGATTATTAACCTAAAACCTAAAACTTAACCTAAGGTTAAGTTTTTGAATTTTTGATATAATTTTAAAAGTATAATTTCTTAGTCAATGAAACTTAGACTATAAGGTTATCAAGTCTCCCCAATCATGTGAGTAGAATTTCAGGTCACTAAGTTAAGGTCAAAGGCAATTTAAGGTCAACAAACTTAGACTTTGTTGTGGCATCAACATCATGATTTTCAAAATGCTTCTTCTTCTTTATTTTTCAACCGATTTTGATTCTGATTGATATGATAGGGCTAGGAGGGGGATTTCAAATTTCTACACAGAATCGTGAAATTCATTATCTATGCTAATTTATGCAAATTTATTCGAAATCACAAAAAAAGGCTTCTTCTCCTTCATTTCTCGACCGATTTTGTTTTGGTTTGCTTTATATCGTAGAGCTAACTTTGGTACATTAAACTTCTCCACAGAATTTTGAAATTGTTCTTCATTAATTAATTATGGTAATTTATGCAAATTTATTCAAAAAATAACAAAAGTTGCTTCTTTTCCCTCATTTCTTGACCGATTTTGATTTGGTTTGCCTTATCTGGTAGAGCTAAATTTGGAACACTAAACTTTTACACAGAATTGTGAGATTTTGCTCCATTGATTATTTACGGTACTTTATGCAAATGAAATGAAATTATGTCCCTTCCAGGGCATCAAATTTATATATTTTGACCAGTTCAAAAGTGTACCACATAAAATTTACGATATTTGTTGTTGCGAGATGCGGATAAGCGCTACGTCATTGACGTTCTGGTTTATCATATTGAATTGCGTTATGCAGGCGAGACCGCCGAGAGCGTTTCCCTTGTTTCTCGTTTTTTCCCTGTTTTTGTTGTTGTTGTTGTTGTTGTTGTTTTTTTTTTGGGGGGTGGGGGGGAGGGGTCCATCTGCAAACGAGGAAGGTAGGCATTTGTTTTTACACTGAGCTTGCAGGCACGTAGTGACGTCAGACCTGTCATTCGATTGTCTACGATTTGACGCTAAAATGTCCTTTACTCCACACAAGGATTGTAATTTTAAACATTCGTATTATCGCAATGAACCTCTATCCTGAAGATCGAACATGTTTAAATCCCGAAAATAGAATCGCAGTTGAATCGTATAGTGTGTGATGGGCTTTGGATATGACAATGGCCACTATATAAGTAAGAGTAGGTTACTTGGATTGGAATTAAGAAACGGAAAATATATGGTCTTAGTCGAAACTCGAACTTACCTGGGCTATCCATGGTAAATGGCACAATGACGTCCCCACCGACTTTGGTCCATCTTTTCAAAACATCCCTTACGGCCTTCCTCTTGGTTCGTCCATCTATGTGTTCCTCTTTCTGCTGTCGAATATATTCTTTCTGTTCTTCGTTCAGGATCATATCCGTCTTCTGTTCATCACCAGGTATCCTGCTTGAGAACGGGTCAGCCAATTTCTCTGCAACGGGCACGTCAACGACTTGTCCGTTGAATTCCAGCTTCCTCATGGGACGTTCCTAGATCGTGATGTAACATAGAACGTGTAATGCAACATAGAACATTGTAATGCGAGTTGACTGCGTCAGTGACTGGCGTGGTACTTGACGTACCATTTAAAAGTAAATGCTTACTTAAGCGAATACACAATTTTAAACGTCGCGTCGTTGATTGTTCGATATCATAGTAGATAATAACGCAATAAAAATGACGCTTCGAGTGCCATGGACATTATCTTAACATGGAAATAGTTTGAAAATACTGTATGCGCCAGACGTTGATCATCGACAGAATGGGCTAAAACTTGACAAATTCTAAAAACTAATCAGAAAAAGGAATCGTGTCACACGAAAATGTTTTACAGAAACAAACATCTAGAAAACAGTTGAACTGATTTCCATTTTCTTATTAGAGAGGTATAACTTAATCATTTAATTATAAACAAAGCTGTGTCCCAATGGATACCTTTTCTGACTCCTTAGTTAATGGCTTGCCGAGTATCCCGGCAACCAAACAGGTCAACAAGACGCTTGTTGCAAAGGCTCTCTTCATCGTAGTATTCAACTGATAGATATTCAGGTGAATAAGAAGTGCTATGGGATTCTATTCCTAGTGCTTGGTCTATTTATACAAAATTATACCTGTCGAATATATGCCTACTTATCATCCTTGTTTTGCAATAAATTACTCCCAATTTTCATTTCGTAAAAATTATTTGCCTACTTTAATAAGTAAATAACTGAACACATTTTAATTACATGACCAAACATTCACATTGCAAATATTAACAGTGCATCCCTGTTTGTCCATAATCATGTTAAATTAGCGTAGCAGAAAGGTAGTACCCCTGATTGATTTGCGAAAATGATAGGGAGAGGGAAGAGAAAGAAAAAATAGAGGAGAGGTAAACGAGCTTGAGAGGAACATAATGAGACATATACATTGGCATCTCATTCAATGTGTTAGAACACAGTGCCCCCTCAATGATTGCCTGGATCCACGCTTCGCCACAGTAGCAAACTTATTAATCTGAAAAAATGTGTGTTGAAAACACTTAAAAACAAAATAAGCACTAAACAAGCCTTAAGGAAAAGTCTTGCCTTCTGTTCCAAATAACTAAGATTTTGACTGCATGGTTGTACCAATTTTTAGAGGTCCATGTTTTTAGGGACAGAGATGTCAGATGTCGAAATTGTGATCTGTCATTTTGCTCATCTGCACCACTGATCTTAATAATCGACGGTAGTAAACTCTTTGATTTTACAGCATATGTTTTATCTAATTCAAAAAAAAATCGACAAACCTTGATACTCGATACAATACCATAGACCTGCATCAAAGACGAAGAAGAAAAAACAACAACAACAACCCTGAAACAGATATTTCATATTTTCATTTGTTCTTTATTCGTAGAAAATTTATAACTTAACAAGGAGGTAGGCTAACTGTAATCATTATACTATATTTTGCTTTAAAACTAATAAGATTAAAATATAAAAAAGGATCCGATGCACATGTCTAGCAATGGGTTTTTATTCTTAATTTGTCTTTAAAGATTTGGTTTCCATCCTTTAATTCTAATCATTATCAAAAATAATTTGATTATGTTTATGCTCTGCTAACTGCTGGTTAACAATCAACGATTTGAAATAGTCTTTGTAAACAACAAAAATATAATTTAGGGAAATCAATTAATTCTCACAAACACAGGAAAGTGTGACTTGGTTTTTAAAATAAAGATTGTTAACATTCTCTGTCAATAACCTAGATATAAAATCTATACCAGACATGCCAGGTGGTTGCCATTTAATTAAATTATTATTATTATTTGGCTATAAAAATTCAACTCGTATTATACAAATCAATAGATAAAAGATACAGTTTAAATAAGGAATGGCATATGGTAGAGGTGTCACAAAAGCGAAAATTCTTCCCTGTTGCCCATTGGCATGTTACTCCTTACATTTCATTCCGAGAAATATGAGAGATACACGATACGATTCAATTATGAAATTGAAAGCAAGCACCTGTGCTTGATCCTCTCCAGGTGGGTACCTAGTCTAGTTCTGGACCCTATATAGATTTTTGTAATTCGCCGACTATAAACGTTAAGCCGATTGATGGCGCGATCCTTATTGGCTGCGATATCCCCGAGAACCGCGCGAGAGCGGTTCTCGGGGATATCGCAGCCAATAAGGATCGCGCCATCAATCGGCTTAACGTTTATAGTCGGCGAATTACAAAAATCTATATAGGGTCCAGAACTAGACTATGACCGCAGTAGCAAACTGCGCACCTATACGACATTTCGCTGTAGAATTTCAGGATTACTTTCTTCTGTGTGTGGACATCCTGGAATTTATACGATGATTATTTATACGACGTTTCTTGTGTGTGGACACTCTGAAATTTATACGATGATTCTTTATACGACGTTTCGTTATAGAGTTTCGGGATAAATTGTTTTGTGTGTGGACACGTACACTACAAGATCCGAATGAGATCCGATTTCCTAATAAATAGCGATTTTAATAGATCAGGAATTTTACGACATTTCGCTGTAGAATTTCAGGATTACTTTCTTCTGTGTGTGGACATCCTGGAATTTATACGATGATTATTTATACGACGTTTCTTGTGTGTGGACACTCTGAAATTTATACGATGATTCTTTATACGACGTTTCGTTATAGAGTTTCGGGATAAATTGTTTTGTGTGTGGACACGTACACTACAAGATCCGAATGAGATCCGATTTCCTAATAAATAGCGATTTTAATAGATCAGGAATTTTTTTTTAAAGCATTATGTTCCTGATTTAGGTTCTCAACTGATGATAAGAATACTAACAATCGGAATGTTAGTGTATTTAAACCTTCTAGTCAGAATAATAGCCGAATCGGCTTCAAATCGTACAGATAATGGCATTACTCGTCTGATGGCACTACGCTTCTGTGCCGATCCAGTTAACTTTTACTCCTGTAACAAAACTTGAAATCACTTGAAATTCAAAAACAGTTTGAATAAATATATTCCCGGTTCTAATTTACTACGTCACCTAGGCTTTACCAACGTGGACTTACTACCCGATCTTATACATAAAACTTTACCTCGATAATTTAGGCTCGCTTCAACGTTTGACTATTTTCGTGAAAATCATTGGAATCTAAAAAATCCACATTCATGAATAGTTACACTTTCTTTTTACGGGGCGAACACCAAATAATTCAAAATAATCATGTCATATTTCTATAATCTAAAATTCTAAATGATTCTAAAATTCTAAAATCTAAAATCTAAAATTCTAAATGATTCAATGTTATAAAGTCTCAATCTTATATTGTCACAAACTTTCACAAATTACATTTATTTTCCTTCAGAATAAGTTTAATGATAATGTTACGTATCAATCTAAAAGAAAATAAATCAAACTGAAAGAAAATAAATGTATGTTATATCCTTGTATTGTAATTGAAGATGGAAATGTGTTTACCATCATAATTACAATTTTCTTTCACTAATAATTATATACAGTTTCAGAGTGTGACAGCTTTGGATCTCCACAGCTCACGTTAGAGTGTGACCCAGGATCAACAATCAACATCACCAAAGGAATTTGTACGAAGGTTCCTTCTTGCGATGATTATGACCCCTCCATGGATAGCCGGTGTGATGACGCTGACAAGACGGCACTGATGGCTCTGGTTTGCGCGACTAGCAATCCATGTGGCCTCACTTGCACATACAATACATATTATGATTGCTCGGGAGCGTACACCTATGTCTACGCTGATTATGAATGTAAGCAGTAGCGTTTCTAGAAATGGCCGAAAATCAACCCATATCCCTCCCCCCTAAATTAAAAAAATACATTCTTATGAAATGAATCTTAGGTAGGCACATGGAGAATAAATGTACGAATCCCCAAGCCCCAGCGACCCTAAAAAAAAAACGAATATTCTTCTAGGATCGCGCCTGAATATCAGATTAAGTTTAAATGTAATTGCATTATAGCGAATTAATGAAAAATGGTTGTCTCCAATAGCTTTGATATAAAATGCATCAAGTAAATACATTTAATGAAATATAATCAAGATAAATATATCGTAAAAGATATTTCCACTGCAAAATTAATTGCATAATAATCAACTGAAACAAATGAGAAACTAAAATCAAAATGTATTCAAGTTGTTCTAATTTGGGAATTGGTGGAGAAGTGAGGGTTTATGCTATTTATTCATAATTATGTTTCGTTAGTGTTGTATCAGTGCTATGTATGTATAATAATGATAATAGTTGCAATTTATATAGCAATTTTTCCACTTGATACTTGAGATGCCATTTATGAGTCAGCGTTACCAAGCAGTGACAGTGTTTTTTTCAATTAATGCATAAGGTTTTAGAACAGATAGGACTTCATAGATTGTTTAAACTTGTCTACTATTTGGCAGGTTGGTGGTGATTTTAATCTGAGGAGGGAGCTGTTACAGAGTGTGCGACCGGAAGAGCAGAAAGCTGCATCGCCACCTAATGTGGAGATGAGTGGTTGAATAGAGATCACTGACAATCTTTTTTCCTCTATAAACAAAATTGTTTAAGCCATCGATTGTGTTTAAATGCCATTCTTATTCCATCCACAGGTATCCCGGGTGAAACAAACTTGCCGACAGCGTCAACAACTGTAAGTTATCCAAAACAGGGTCATATGACATAAAAACATTCACTGGGAACACTATAATCTAAATAGTTGACTAATGTATTTTCTAGATAAGATTGTTTATCACATCATTAATTGACTTTACGTTCATCTTGCAATTTATTTTACTTCAATTTACTCACTAGTTTAATCACTTATTCATTCATTCATTCATTCGTTCATTTATTGCTTTAATTTATTTCATATATTTGTTCAACGTATTTTCGAGATGTATTTTTTTCTTTCTCACTTACAAATAACAGTTCAGACATTGTTTAAGAGTTAAAACAGAAATAAGTTTCATAATACTGCGTTGAATGATAAAACGATACACTTAATATGGATTGCTTACTAGGTTGTGTCTTATTCTTCTATTAAGTAATGATGTAATTTTGAATTTACACTGTTTTCATGAAATATACAGATCACAATAAATGAATTAAAGTTATATCATTAAAATAATATAATAATCTAATATGGTCATACTGACGTAGCAGAGTTGTATATTTCTGTTTGAAAACAGGCCACTCCTGAAAGTCGTACTCCAACGCCAGGTAAGTATTCACAAAATTATGTGAATGGGCCGTGGTATATGTGGAGGTGTCATGGTCGAGTGGTTCATTCACTTGACTTTCCAG
>JAVYIG010016678.1:0-29983 GCA_035222895.1 Strongylocentrotus droebachiensis | reverse complement strand
CTCTTAATCTCCTTGCATTTCTTGCATTCCTACAGCTTGTAATCTCTTCCACCTCTTGCATTTCTACAGCTCGTAATCTCCTTGCATTTCTACAGCTTTTAATCTCTTCCATCCCTTGCATTTCTACAGCTCTTAATCTCTTCCATCTCTTGCATTCCTATATACAGCTCGTAATCTCTTCCATCTCTTGCATTTCTACAGCTCTTAATCTCCTTGCATTTCTACAGCTATTTATCTCTTCCAGCTCTTGCATTTCTACAGCTCGTAATCTCTTCCATATCTTGCATTTCTACAGCTCGTAATCTCTTCCATCTCTTGCATTTCTACAGCTGTTAATCTCTTTCATCTCTTGCATTCATACAGCTCTTAATCTCCTTGCATTTCTACAGCTAATAATCTCTTCCATCTCTTGCATTCCTACAGCTATTAATCTCTTCCATCTCTTGCATTTCTACAGCTCTTAATCTCCTTGCATTTCTACAGCTATTAATCTCTTCCATCTCTTGCATTCCTACAGCTCGTAATCTCTTCCATCTCTTGTATTTCTACAGCTATTAATCTCTTCCATCTCTTGCATTTCTACAGCTCTTAATCTCTTCCATCTCTTGCATTCCTATATACAGCTCGTAATCTCTTCCATCTCTTGCATTTCTACAGCTCTTAATCTCTTTGCATTTCTACAGCTATTAATCTCTTCCATCTCTTGCATTCCTACAGCTATTAATATCTTCCATCTCTTGCATTCCTACAGCTCGTAATCTCTTCTATCTCTTGCATTTCTACAGCTCTTAATCTCCTTGCATTTCTACAGCTATTTATCTCTTCCAGCTCTTGCATTCCTACAGCTCGTAATCTCTTCCATCTCTTGCATTTCTACAGCTATTAATCTCTTCCATCTCTTGCATTTCTACAGCTCGTAATCTCTTCCATATCTTGCATTTCTACAGCTCGTAATCTCTTCCATCTCTTGCATTTCTACAGCTGTTAATCTCTTTCATCTCTTGCATTCATACAGCTCTTAATCTCCTTGCATTTCTACAGCTAATAATCTCTTCCATCTCTTGCATTCCTACAGCTATTAATCTCTTCCATCTCTTGCATTTCTACAGCTCTTAATCTCCTTGCATTTCTACAGCTATTAATCTCTTCCATCTCTTGCATTCCTACAGCTCGTAATCTCTTCCATCTCTTGTATTTCTACAGCTATTAATCTCTTCCATCTCTTGCATTTCTACAGCTCTTAATCTCTTCCATCTCTTGCATTCCTATATACAGCTCGTAATCTCTTCCATCTCTTGCATTTCTACAGCTCTTAATCTCTTTGCATTTCTACAGCTATTAATCTTTTCCATCTCTTGCATTTCTACAGCTATTAATATCTTCCATCTCTTGCATTCCTACAGCTCGTAATCTCTTCTATCTCTTGCATTTCTACAGCTCTTAATCTCCTTGCATTTCTACAGCTATTTATCTCTTCCAGCTCTTGCATTTCTACAGCTCTTAATCTCTTCCATCTCTTGCATTCCTACAGCTCGTAATCTCTTCCATCTCTTGCATTTCTACAGCTCTTAATCTCCTTGCATTTCTTGCATTCCTACAGCTTGTAATCTCTTCCACCTCTTGCATTTCTACAGCTCGTAATCGCCTTGCATTTCTACAGCTTTTAATCTCTTCCATCCCTTGCATTTCTACAGCTCTTAATCTCTTCCATCTCTTGCATTCCTATATACAGCTCGTAATCTCTTCCATCTCTTGCATTTCTACAGCTCTTAATCTCCTTGCATTTCTACAGCTATTTATCTCTTCCAGCTCTTGCATTTCTACAGCTCGTAATCTCTTCCATATCTTGCATTTCTACAGCTCGTAATCTCTTCCATCTCTTGCATTTCTACAGCTGTTAATCTCTTTCATCTCTTGCATTCATAAAGCTCTTAATCTCCTTGCATTTCTACAGCTAATAATCTCTTCCATCTCTTGCATTCCTACAGCTATTAATCTCTTCCATCTCTTGCATTCCTACAGCTATTAATCTCTTCCATCTCTTGCATTCCTACAGCTCGTAATCTCTTCCATCTCTTGCATTTCTACAGCTCTTAATCTCCTTGCATTTCTACAGCTATTTATCTCTAATGACTCAGCCAGCCGAAAAGTCGCTCAGTGGGGGGGGGGGGGGGGGGGTAAGCGGACACTATATTTTTCTCTTTTTGGTCTCCAAATTTGAAAATTTGACATTGTTCTTCGTTTGGGGGGGGGGTAAGGTCAGCTTTTTTAGGTTAGCCGTGGGCATATTTTTTTTATTTTTTTTTCTAATAATAAAAAAAATAAAAAAAATTAAAAAAAAAAAAAACCCAAAGGGGGGGGGGGTTTGGTTTTTTTTTAGGGGGGTTTACACACATACAAATACTAAAGGGGGGTTTAACCCCAAACCCCCCCCCCCCCCTGCGTACGCCCCTGCCTACAACTCTTAATCTCTTCCATCTCTTGCATTCCTACAGCTCTCACAACTTAGGTTTTCGTTTATTTTCTTAGCCTACTTTTGCACAAAAGTGAAAGAAGTGATATATGTTGAATTACTTGTGATGAATTAGAAAGAAAGCCCTGTAGCAACATTTACCAGATATCTCTGTATTCGTTTCGTTATATACTCACGTTCTCCAGGACATTCATAGCGTGATAAGCTCGCATCATCGATAGCAATATTCTCCAAGTTTCCAGCCGTAAATTCGAAGATAATCTAAGGAAAAAAAGCGAATTGAGATACTGCATTAGAGTTGATTTACACAATTAGACATATCATAAATATATGGCTCCTTTAATTTAGGGTTCAGATTTTCAATAAGTGATACACGACACGTTTTGTCCGTGTCATTAATTGTTTGTGTCTTTCACCAGATTACTGACTTCTTTTTTTCAAATTAACTTTATTTGAGAGCGAAGCGAGCGATCAAATACTCTGATAGTAATGGTGATAATGTAAATTTGTAATCAAAGTATACTAGGTAACAAAAAAAGTTACAAATAGACAGTTACTCGAAGATGATATGACAGTTTTCCGACTGTCCCATTGGTTATTTCAAAGTGTACACCTAACCGGCACTTCTAAGCTGCAAGTCCAGGTTATAACCTAAGCGTCTCCCAATTCAGAATTACTCCCGTACCGCTATATTTTACCTCCGCTTGAGGCCCAGATGAAAATTCTGAATTTGCCCGTTCATATAGTTTTTTATATTAAACTCCAGAACATTCATATCATATTCGTATGATATCGCACTTGTGAAAATATTTCACTCGTCGTTTCGACGTGAAATATGCTCATGAGCTCGTGGGATATACCTTTATATCAAACAATTCAGTATAATATATAAATATTTGAGAACCGACAAATTCAGATTTTCTCCAAGTGATGTTATATTTTATCGAGGCAGAAGGACAAGTGGGATTAATTATATGAGGGAAATGCAGGAATTTGGAGGCGAATATCTGCTTCATTAAACGACGATATGTATTCAATATATTTTACATAAAATTAAGGGTATTTCGATCTTATGTCTCGTTTTATTCTCTAGTCAACATTCTTCCTGATGAGTTTCATGTAGTTGTATTATAGTCTACTATGTGCTCCACTATGAGAATACAACGTATTGGTACGCACGTGGAAGAATGATGGATGTCTAATTCATTTTCGAGCGCGGTAAGACATTACAAATATGTTATATTGGACTTTTGTGTGCACACATGTATAACAAAATGTTGAGTATCACATGAAAGCTTCTCAGCCAATGGGATGCTCTCTACCAAATATCCCATTTTATATAATGACCTTATTGCACTTCGCCAATAACAAAGGTCAAGGGAAATCTTTATCTCACACACCGGGCAAGTATCAGAATCACAGAAACGTAGAGCAGCAGAAGTGAGAGCAAGACGCCCTCACACACAGCCTGGCGGAAATCATCGGAATCTATGGATAGCACCGATAAACCCAACAACAACAACAACAACATTATCTGTATATTATTTACCTGAAATTTAAGAAGTTGTTCAATCCTGATTTCAGCAGCGCGCCAAACGTGCCCTCGTTCGCCGCTCAGGAGCCATTGAGGATCACCCAACTCCTCAGAGGATTCATTCTTGACGTAGACCCTGATCTGACCCACACCATCCCCTCCATGCATGTGATACCAGAATAGAAGACATGCTGGGTCTTCGCCTTCATTCACGGGAGCCAACATGGGTGATACAAGACGAGCAACCTGACCTGCCGACTGCCACGATGATGTACGACGCCATCCCCACCGATAGCGGCTATACGCATCGACTGACAAGTATTGCCCTGTTGAAACAAAGGTAAAACGTAAACCCTATTGACACGAATGACAAATAATACAAATAATACAAAGAGGGGACAACAACAAAAAGCTACCGTGTTTGAAAGAATTTTTTTGACAGAAATTTGAATATCCCTACATCCTAATTTCAATCAATTCATTACCAGGTATCGTGTTCAGCATTTTATTGTTCCTCTCTTTAACGTTACACTTTTTACGTTTTCAAGGTAAAGCTTCCACATCATAGTAGTTGGTCTGAAGATTCATTTAAAGGCGAAAGAAGCAGACATTGCCAAGCAAAATAATGATTATTCATTATGTTTGCATTGCTACCGATCTTTGCAGTGCTTTGCATTTTCCCCGAAAATTCCTTAATAATTGTCTACAATTTTATATTCTTGCAAAAGGGCCCTTGATAACCTTGCTATGCGATGAAGTTAAATAGGGCGTGGAGTTTAAAGGATGGGTTCAAACATGCCTTTTAATTAGTTGAAAAGAAGGTAGTTTATTAAAAGAGCACACGTTTTACTGTAAAAGGGACACACTTCTCGTAATAAAATTACAGCAGAAGCAATTGATAGCATCGAAACGAGCACGATTATTTTTTATTAAAGGGCAGTGTTTGCTCTTATGAAACTTGGGGCATTGTGCACCTGCTCCCGGTCCCACCGCCTTACAATGTGGTGAAAAAATAAGATACCAGTTATTACACAAAGCTTCTCCTATTTTGTCAAGAAAAGATTTGGCTCTCGATATAGAGATGACTGTAAAAGTGCTCATTTTGTGAAAATTGGATATATAGGGAAAAGTGGCAGAAAACAAGTGGACCTTATCACATTTGAGAAAGGGGCACTTATTAGATTTGAAGAAACTCACTTATCGGAAAGGAAAGGGCACTCAGATAAAAGGGGGCACTTGTTAGCTTTGTATAGGGGCACTTAGGCCTATCAGAGGCTAAAAGGGTCACTTAGAAGAAGGGAAAGTGTACTCAATAGAAAAAGGGGCAGTTTCATATTTGAATAAGGACATTTACCAGTAATAAAACGAGACATATTTTTGGTGTACTTGAACAAGTGCTCCCCTACTCCGACACTGACGTCCCATTCGTACAAAGATTACGAAATGAATGGCAACCTTAAAGTCATGCAAAAGACAACCCATCCTCCAATCAAAATGAAAATTCAATGTTGAGGACGAAAATCTATTTCCGCATTTTACTTTGACTTGACCGAAATCCAGATGGACTGCACATTTTATGACATATTAATCATATAATAATTATTAAAGGGAAAGTCCACCCCCAAAATAAGTTTGTTTCGATAGAGGCAGAATAATAAGAAAATCAGGTGAGTGAAAGTTTGAGCAAATTCTGAATGAAAATAAGAAAGTTATGAATTATTGAAGTTGTGATCAATCAAATACAAATTGGCAACTCTGTGACTTATTATACGAGCTCTCCTTCATTTGCTTTGTGCATAATATTCCATAAAATCATGTTTTCTTCGTTATTGATGACGGAATATATATTTGTTCCTTGCAGGGGGAGTATAGAAACATATTTGCAATTATTATATTTAGGGTGCATGTATGGTTGAAATTTTTCTTGAGGGAAAATGAAAATTTTAGATTTTTTTAGTACTAAGCAAATGGAAGTTGAGCTCGCATGATACGTCATAGAGTTGCCAATTTGTGTTTGATTGATCACAACTTAAAAAATCCTTATTTCCTTATTTTTAATCGGAATTTGCTCAAACTTTCACTGACTTGTTTCTCTCATTTTTCTACTCCTATTAAAACTAACTTAATTTCAGGGTGGACTTTCCCTTTAAGGATTTTTTTTCCCCTCGTTTTTACTGGCAATTGCCTTCTTCGTAGCGCTATAGGGTTTGTTGGGTGTCAGCTATTTCTAGTTCAAATGTATTTTAGCCCATAATTGTAATGTTTTTCTTTAAATGCATGAAATGTTAGACAGAAATGAAAATGGTGGAGTAGAGTAAGGTTTGGTGTTACCTGTGCCATTGCTAAATGTGTGATCTCTATTCATAGCAAATGGGTTTTGATTATCAGCAGCTTGGTATTTGACTAGATTGAACTGGTCGGTTCCATCTTGAGAAAATACACAAAGGCCTGCTGCCTCAAAAGTACAGTTGAACTCTTCAATTGGTGCTGGCTCTGGAAAAAGTAAAACACATACAAAAAAATAGTTGGTCCAAGCTATTTAGCTATTTCTCACTATATATAGTTTGAATATAAGGGCATGTAAAGTGTAATCTTTTCAGGGGACATTTGTACTTTCCCATGCAGACATATCAAACGAATTAGAAAGCTCAATTTTGTATTTAATCTAGAAAATAATACAAACGCCCATTATTGATCATTTATCACATATTTTTAAAAAAAACCTCGTCATGCTACTCTGTTTTAAAGTCTGTATTTGTTTTATCTCATTGCAGTGTAAGAATATAGAAAAGTTTTTATTCTGACCTGGAATGACGTCATCATTCACAGTGACGTCATCAATAGCGATATCACTAGCTGCAGATGCTCCGCATGTTGCTTCAAAAACGATCTGTCGGTTATGAAACAATTTCGAAGACGCTAGAACTTAATTCAGATGAATACATCCCTTCTTTCACCAAACCCTTTTTTATACTTTTTGTTTAATAATGTTGCTAAGGGGCGTAAGGGCATGTGATTCATGAGGGACTTTAGTCAATATATATTTAGAAAATGAGGGAAATTGATATATTATGTATCATCTACTGAGTGCAAGAAAGACGCTTATTAAGTTGTTGTCTGTTTTCATGATTCCATTCCAAGCAGAATTCTAAACTTCATTATCATTGAGTTCAGAACTTAGCATTTAAATAATTCAAGCAAGATCATTCAGTCATATCGAAAGATTAAAACTAGCTTCTTTTTTTAGTGTCGAGTTTACCTACCTAGACAGACTCCTAATGTAACATACTCCCACTTCCCTTCATTTTAAATTTTCATTGGGTAGCATGAAGAATCTTGGTAAAGCCCCGCACTGATCACTTTTTCTAATAGTATGTCTTTCAAAGCGAAACCACAACTTTTTCTTTCAAATGCGAAACCACAACCCAAACTTGCAATTAAGAAAATGCGATAATCCATTGATTTGCGTCTACCCCTACTAACATGAATTGAATTGAATTGAGTGTTCAAACGATCAGGGGCTTTCCCCATTCAAAAGGGATACACTCAAATACGTTCACCTCTAGAATTTTCATTCTCACTCCTTTCTCATAACTCTGAAGGTATTAAGTTAAAATGATAACATCACAACCAAAGAAAATATCAAGCGACGTACATGAAAATCTGTTGATGGTCTAGGAATCGTCACATTTTTCTTCACCCATTCGTCCCGAGTACACCAGTGACTTCTAGTATCTGTTGCATTGTAGTGGTGGTGTTTGTAGTTGCTGTGGATGTATCCGTGGTTGCATTCATAAGAAAACAACGAAGGTTTCCCATCTCCTGTCCATTCTTATGAACCCAGAAGGTGACCTTCACACCGTTCGTCTCATCATCACCATCACCACTGCTACCATTGAAGCGAGGAGATATGAGTCGGGCAGTTGAACCAAACGTTGCACCAGTTGCTTCAAGGTACATATAATGTCCGAAACCTGCGGTATAGTAAGGAGAAATTAACAAGTCTCTTCTGATTTGCTTTCCTGTCTGCACTTAAAACTAAAAACTGAACAAAAGATCAATAATATTAGAAACCTCATAGTGGTAAAGACTGTCTCGTGCTATCCACTATATTTAAGTTGCAGAGCAAAAACAAAAGAATCCCTTTTTTTATATTAAAAAATAACGCGAGGGAGTTACCAAGTAAGAATAGAGCACCAGGACCGCAATAAAGTACATTAACTCGGGTATCAATTTCCCCAATCCACCCACGCCGCAATAAAGACAATAAAGTGAACAATAGTCAGTTTGAAACACTAAAACAACGGTACATGTAATGGTTTTTGTAAAAATGATTCCATGGAAACATGTAGTTTTAATTGACACTCCCGTAACTAGCCGTCGGGAGTGTTACTTTTTGGGGCTAGTCATTTTTGTTATAAAAATATTTGATGGTATATTAAGCGAATCAAGGGCGGCGATTTATTTTCATGACTGGGGGGGGGGGGGACCAAATGCGAGGGACGAGGGAGCAGTGGCGTAATGAGCAAAAACGTTCGGGGGGGGGAGAAAAAAAAATCTGCATCATCACGACACCACCACTCTTACATGTTACGCAGGCCCTGGGAACGTTTTTCAAAGTGGGGGGGGGGGGAATTATTTACGATCAGCTAGAGCAAAGCAAAGTGGAGCGTAAATTGGCGTGGGGTCCGGGGGCAAAGCCCCAGCGGGTGTCAAGGGGCAGAGCCCCATTAAGCTCAGCGGTTTTAGGCATTTATTAAGGTCAGATGAGCAACCAGGGGCCCGCCTTAGGGCCCTTGGTGGGATCCAAGGGGCAAAGCCCCTGGAAGCTCAGTGAAAAATCATGCCATTTCGGGCAACATTTGTATATCACTGGTATCGAATTAGAAATAAACCACGTTTGAATTTCAATTAGGGGGAACTGCCCCCAAAGCCCCCCCCCCCCCCCCGCCCGCGTCATTTTTTCTGCGGCACAGATTGGGGCTTTAAAAAAAAAAAAGAGGTCTTGATTTAACCCTAACCCTAAACCTAAACTTTCCCATAGGCTCAACACGCACCTAACCCCAATCTGTGCGCAGAAAAAACTAACGCCCCCCGCCCAATCAGTACGCATGTGCGAGGGAGCAATAGTGAATGAAATGGATGAAGGTGACGGAAGTGACTACCCCCTCACAGGTTTTTGAAGTTTTGTTGTATTAAAAAATTACAGTCCTTAGCTAAAACTATAGTATAAAACAAGCAATATACTTTGTTTAACAATTCACTTTAACTCGGTATTTACTTGTACATTTTGAAGGTATTATGGGAGGGCGCTACCGAGTGAAAAGATTTTAGCTTTTTTTTTTGGGGGGGGGGGTCTAAACGCCAGTTAAACGCTGCACTCGTGGGCCCTCCAGAGCCTATAAGTGTCTTGCAGTCTTTAGTCAGTATTTGCTTAATATATTTGTTTTGCACTTTTTCGAATTTTAAGGAGGGGACGATCCCCCTTAAAAAAATAAGGGGGAGGACGATAAAGATCATGTATGACGTTAAGATCATGCGATTGCATTGTGAAAGAAACGTTGTGAATCAATCAGAAAAGGTTGATCATCTAGCATATAAGTATTGGTGTGTACTGCAAGGTTCTGGAATCATCAAAATGATTAGAAATTTGGCCCCAGTCTTGGTAAAGTTACAAGCACTGTACGCAGAAAGATGTATATGAGACTACGCACACGTGCGCGACACGTGCGTTATATCTATCTTTAATTACAAATAGATATAATACTTTACCAAATATATCAATTAGTAGTCGGTTTCTCTGCAAAATTTGTATGATCACGTATTAGTCAAAACATATTCTTTCACATAATTGGTAAAAAGAGCTCCAATTTCATCTTTTGAGAGGGGCGTTTCCAAAACCGGTCTTTATATACCTTTAAAGGGGAGTACTAGATTGTTATAATCCGATTCTAAGAATAAATACCTGTAGAGTAACATACATGACATGTTGTGCGTAACGAACATGACGCATTTGTCCAATCTTTAAAGGTACAGACCAGTTTTGGAAACGCCCCCCCCCCCCCCCTCTCAAAAATGAAATGGAAGCTCTTATTACCAATAATGTGAAATAATATGTTTTGAATAATACGTGATGATACAAATTTTGCCGGGAAACGGCCACTAATTGATATATTTGGTTAATTATCGATATCGATCCGGCCCTGGATAGATATCGCGAATGCACTTCAACATTGAACATTTGGGCTTAGGTTTGAGGTTGAAGTATTGCAATCTTAACCTCTGAAGGCAATATTTAAACAATATTGATTGGATATTTTGCACCCAAAACCATGGAACCACAATTTTACTACTACCGGTCTTTATCTTTAAAGACCTCTATATCAGTTCTTTGCGTTAAAATAATCTTTGGTTTCATTTATCACAATTTACTACCAACAATTATATCTGAAGTACTTATGATTTGAAATAATGAGACCTGAATGTATTTTGGAAAAAAAATAGCCGCTCAATTTTGGGATTCTGTTTTTCGAAAAATACAATTCTTTAATGCAGTTTCAGTCCTATTAATAATATAAACCAAGCCAATTCTAATTTGTCATGGTAACACAAATATTTATGGGGTTATATAGAAAAATATGATTTTGGGCAAGTGAACAATTTCCGTGGAATTGCCCATATACATTGGGAACTGACTTCAATTCTCCTGATAGCAGTCTGTCTCTTGTGTACTATGACATACTACATTTTACTACCGTCTTTCACACTATCCATTACGGGCACACACAACAAACTCTGATTCCCCCTCCACCCCCCCCCCCCCCCTCCTCTATCACTTTCTCTCTCTCTCTCTCTCTCTCTCTCTCTCTCTCTTTCTCTCTCTCTTCCTCTTTCTTCGGGACGCCAATAAACAAAGGAGGACAGTGGTAATTCATCCCCACAGATCTACCACGGTGTGCGTTTCCAAGACTATACTCCCTTTCAACGTATCAGAGGAGGTAGGGAGTGTTTGTCTGGTTTTCGAATGACATGATGGAGTGAAATTGTTTTAGCAGATCGATTTAGTTAGTGGGTGTGTACCTGAGGTATGGTCGCCATGAGGTCCAGTTCCTTCAGTTGGAGTCAACCCACTATGATGAAGAAACTCCAGATCATCTCTTGTATCTTGGGTGAAACCACACAATGCAGGTTCATCGAAATCGCACTCGAAATTCCCTGTGATAAGAACATAATGAGACAACCATTTACAGGGGGATATCTACAAATGGGGCCTGTCACCACGAAATGAGTCCAGTTGGTCAAAATTTGTATTCCTGTTTTTAAGTATTATATGATCTACATTAAGTAAGCTTTAAATTAAGGGGTCACACATTAAAATTGATAAATTATATCCAGAAATATGAACAAAAACCTAATTGGACTTTATAAACAATGGGATTACCCAGTTTTTAGATAATTAGGTGTAAAGTTAATGATGCGTAACATAGCCTATATTGTTTGCCAAAAAATGTTAGAAGGAGATATTTTCGTGACCTAAGCTCTGGGGACATAAACTACAAGACATTAATAAGTCGATTTTTGGAAAAATCTTAAATGTGGTAGGTGGGTCAATTTTCAGTACATACACACTATACATCGCTATTACTACGATTGAGCCTAATGCGACACTGGACTCATTTCGTGGTGACTGGCCCCAAATATGTTTCCCTTATATGGAATCGGGAGTGTGGTGGTAAAGTTGTTCATTCACTTGACTCTTAGTCCAAGGATTAAGGGATCGAATATCAGGCCGTAGGTTCCCTGGATAAAAACGAAATCATTATTATTATTATTATTATTATTATTATTAATATTATTATCATTTATATCATTATGTTTATTTTCATAATTATTATTATTACATCTGGGAGAGGCAACCGTCCATCCATATTAGAATACAACACATATTAATAATAATTGATATATAGATCCATATTCAAATAAAGCAAATGAACACAGTGTCGTCAGTGGGCTGATTTTTTATGCCCCCAATCGGTTATAGGACATTTACCCCCTGGGCAATCACCCCCGGAAAACTACCCCCCCCCCCCCCCAAGGATAATTACCCCCGGAGAATTGCCCCCCCCCGAGGACAATTACCCCCAAGGACAATTACCCCTCGGAAAATTACCCCCCCCCCCCGTGAATTACCCCCGAGGACTACTACTACCCCCCCCCCCCCCCCGAGGACAACTACCCCCCGGGGGTAATTTTTCAGGGGGGGGGGTAATTGTCCTCGGGGGTTATTGTCCTCCGGGTGTAATTCTCCGGAGGTAATTGTCCTTGGGTGGTAATTGTCCTCGGGGAGGTAATTTCCGGGGGGTAATTTTCCGAGGGGTAATTGTCCTTGGGGGGGGGAAGTTTTCCGGGGTAGATTTTCCGGGGGTGATTGCCCAGGGGGTTATTGTCCTGATACGCGGCCATGCATTGTATTACATTCCGTGGCAAGCTCTAATATTTACTTCGATCGATGTAACGAAAGCGATGTCAAGATATCACTGATCTAAAAACAAATTTAGCAGCTTTCTGCTTTATCAGGGGTAGTGGCGTATTAAAGGCCCACTGCACTACTTGTAGCTACTTGCGTCCTCTATATAACAAACAATGCCTAATCGGTGACCATTGGTCCCTCATGATCCTCTTTTTCTTATGATAACTGAGAGCTGAGTTGATGAGATAACCACCTGTCCAGTGACCTTGCAGGGCAGTCTAATCCCTCCTGTAAACTACGGCAGATAAGCTTTAAAGGAGGCAGGGGGAATGTGCCCCGGGGCGGCACTTGAAGGGACGCAAAAAAAAAAACAGCAACAGATTATCGTTGCATGCTCCTCATTGAGAGTGATATACTGCAGTATAATATAATGACATCTGGGATGGTACAGTATGTGAAAGAAAACTTAAATTTCTGTTTCCTTGCTAAATTATTTCACTACATTTTTCATAAGAGTTTAGCCCCATTTGAAGAATATTAAAAAGAAGAAATAAATAGAAAGCCGCTGCAGTCATAGGCGTATACAGAGTTGGAGGGGATTGGGGGCTCCCCCAAAGATTGGTAAAGTTCCAATTTTCAAGCAACCATGAACCAGCAGTGTACAGTGAAGTAGACCAGTTTGGGCGGGGGCTTGGGGCGCTCGCAGTTTCAATGCTCCCCCCCCCCCCCCCAATCCGGGCGCCGAAATACCTCGATATGCCACTGATCAGAGGCATGTCAATAGCCATATCAAGAAAAACAAATGCGTAGAAACATAAAGGACAGTTTTTACATTTGATTTCTGAGGATGGATATCATAAAAAAGAGTGTTATTCTTTGTTGCTTTACTTAGAATAAAATAAAGTTTAAAAAGAATTGTACAATTTTTTTTTTACAACAATGATTGGTTGATTTGTACAGTACATTTTGCACGTCAACATGATCAAATGTAATGACTTGTTGAAGTACGTAAATCATCAGTACTTACATAACATTTTGGAATACTTTATTTTCCTTCTTGTACTTCGATGATATTTTCATGAATATTGATAACATCTATTATATGAAATATTGATCAACATTGTGTCTCACAGTGTCTGGTAATTCACCACGAAATCAGGAGATAAAGTCGCTGCAGTGCAAATGTTGATCGTGTAATTAATGCAGAAGCGCTTAGTTTACACATAATGTGTACAGATCATATGTTATTTATTTTGCTATCGTTGTAATATTCTGAAAATGCAAAGTTTAGAAAGAAAAAATTATGTCTCTCCTCTGTTCTATAACTATATATATCGTTGTAAAATTCACTTTCTTTGTTTCTCTCACTATTTTTGGCTGTAAATTTCTACATCAGTTTTCTTCCGACAAAATGTGAAGTATATCGACAAGACACCTTGCTTATAGATACCAGTGAGCCTATAACAATTAACCCCTATATAATCATCGGAAATTTAAAATTCTGAGGACTTTATATTTGCGTGTTGGAACCCTCCCTCCTCCTAATTAAAATGGTCTAACTGACCACAACATCCCCCCCCCCCAAAAAAAAAAAATATATATATAATAATAATAATAATAATAATAATAATAATAATTAAAAGAAAAATGGCAGGTCTAATTATAAGAAACACATTCGAGGAAAGAAAATATTTTTTCACAAAATCAAACGGAACTCGCACTCAATTTTTAGAACTGGAAGTAAAAACGTGGCGAAATGGAAAATAATGGAGTCACGAAGATATAATAACATCCTCAACATATTCAAACGAGAGTCTAGGATTTGCTTTGCTTTAATTTGGACACTATAAGATCTAACCTTGTGGCGGGGTTGATCTATGTGAGCTATACTGCGTAACATCGATGACGTTTACCTCTGATCGAGATCTTTACCATGCATGTTTACGCAGAACATTATTTGTCATTTATTATGAAGAAAAAAAAAGACAAAATAATATCATCTAGCAGTGAGACGATAATTTTGACGAGTGCTTTTCCTAATTATAGGTCTATCCATGAATCCTAGGTATGCTTTAGTACATTGCGCATACGTACGTGCCCTCTAACCAGGGCTTGTTTATTACAAGCCCCTGCTCTAACCCTAACCGCTAACCTCGAGTTGAACCAGAACCAGAACCCCTAATCCTAACCTAATCAAAAACATAACCCTGCGACCACAAAAAGTGATCACCGCGTTCATCGTTTGGTCTCGGCACGGGTTGCTGTGACTAATGATTGTGATCATATACTTCAGTTCAGTTCGGTTCATTTTATTTCCATTTCTCGTTAAAAAAATACATTTAACAATACATTATACATATATATAAGCAAATATATAAATATAAATAATACAAAGAATATGGAGGAGCCAGCAGAGGCCATTGGCCTTTCAAAGGCTGGGCTCCACTGTCCTCAGATAATAATAAAAAGTAAAGTGAACAGAAACAATGGGTAGTAAATGAATAAACAAATGAGTATAGGCTAATTAAATTAAACATACGATTAAAACTTCCATAAGAATACCATGCATGCATGTAGTCATCAGGTTATCATTGTTTCGTCATTCTGAGTTGAGTTTTATGAGGCCGTCTCGATCAGAGTCGATGGTGGTCTCCTGCGTTCTTATTGACAAATATTTACTAAATATTTCTCATCTTATCTGTATGCTTCCTGGAGTAAGTTTATCGTATGATATAATTGTACATGATTTTCTATTCAATTACTTTTGTAAACATTGTATTCATTGTATTTGTTATTGTTCGAATTTTCGTACTTTGAATTTGAATTTGTATCTTTTTGAACGCAGAAATAAAATCACTCAAACAAAACAAACAAGTTGACCAGAGACGTTTAAAGGTTATACCCATGGTCCATAGATACAATGTACATACTATATACATTCTCAACCAGAACTTTCAATCATAATTCAACTATATGGTAATTATGATCAACTTAATGGTAACAATTAATCAAACGACAAAGTACTGAAATAATAAGCTCACCTGAGCAGATTGGGCTCCAGTTAATAGAGAGAAAAATGATAAGAAAAATATGACTTCCAGCATCTCTGAATATCCCTTGGAATGTAAGGATGGCCATGTTTCACTGTATAGGTCTTCCACCTGTGGAATTGTTCTGCACACTGAACTGAGCTGAGGAGATGCTGGGGTGAAAGTGAACGGTCCACGTCGTTGATCCCCTGAGTGCATACCATGCTCTACCCGCCTCCACCCCTTCCTCGTAGCCTACTCTAGCAGACCCAGGAAACTTGAACCCCATTACATTACTCTCAGATCGAAGGGTCTTCACATTTATAACTTCCAGTTATTAATTCCTTAAAATGTCACCAAACAAAAGGAATTCCCTGGTCGATTACCAGCCTCTTGGACAAAACCTGGGGTTTGAGTTTATATGAAAAGTGAGCATTAATTTTTTGGGGGGCCCTCGGAAATTTAAACCCTCCCCCCCCCCCCTCCCTCCCTTGGCCTTGAGTGCCAGGGGAGGGGGCCCATTTATATATATTTTTAAAGGGTAAAATTAACGTGTTTTTAAGTGTATTTTTCTCAGGGGAGGCCCCCCCCCCCCCTGGATCCGCCACTGGCTACTAAAACTCACATCGCCCTGCTATTACTTTACTGCCACCCTCACCACCACTACTACCACTACTACTCATAATAATGATAATAACAACAATAACAGTAATGTAACCCACTTATTTTCAATTAGGGCTAGGCACTACTATTTTGGGGAAAGTGGACTCGATCTATATCCTATGTCCTTTGTCAAGACATCGATCTACATTTGCCACACTCCACCCAGGTGAAGTAAAGAATTTTTACCTTGAAACGCAGCGCGCGTAACAGTTGCACTTCTAAAGCCATGGTAATTATGCTGCATTATTGAAGAGCGCTTATACTTCTGGGGGGTGTTTCACAAAGATCCTAAATTGAACTTATCTCTAAGTTGGACTTAAAAGTTATGGAAAGCCATTAGCATCCTTGAAAATAATTGGTAAAAGTTATTTTAAAAGGCATAAAATGTTGATTCAAATCATTCATATTTTCTATTATCATGAAAGATATCATGTTCTTGATGTGGAATTTATGAAAAGTCTAAAATACTTCAATTTTTGCTTTTGAATATATTTCATTTTAAGGCTACAAATGGCTCTCCATAATATTTAAGTCCAACTTAGAGTTAAGTTTGACTTAGAATCTTTGTGAAACACCCCCCCCCCCCCCCAGTTCTGATAAATATAGTGTTAGAGGCGAGATCAACATTTCAGCTACGCCCTCACTTTGCTCTCGATTTATAAATATCGCGAATTTGCTCATTAGCATACGGACCTGCGGACTGTATAAGCAAATATAATTCTAAAAGCTGGTAACTCATTCTAAACTTGACATGACATGATTAGGCCAGAGCTGAGAAAGAGATCCGTCTCCAGAAGATGACATTGTTCTCTGAGCATCAAGTAGGGTCTTCTTTAGATAAACTCAGACTACGATTTCAGGGACAAAAAAATTAGTTATTGCTTTCCAAGTAATGAGCTAGAATTGTATACTTGGGACGCTCACTGACTGGTAGCCCAGTGGTGGGAGGACTCCCTGATCTAACTGATCTAACCCGTGATCTAACCAGTAGGACCCTACGTACGTGGGCCGCGTATTGTTTTATTTACAGGCGAGGGAAATTAATTTCACGATTAATTCCAATGAAACTGCTCGCGAAGAGCCTAGACTGTACTTCAAAACTTTATTTATCTTCTCGGAATATAACTGCACGGAATCTTGTGTTGTGTTCAAATATTAAAATATCGTAACATAATTTGTAGGGCCTTTCACTTTCAGTCTTCGGATCGACTCAATGATCGAATAGAAATAGGTCGGTTTTATGAGTTGAATCAAATTAAGCTAAATCAAATTAAAGGTACATCGAAGTACTACATTCCGTTCGATAGATCATGCTGCCGTCTCTGCATGGACCCTACTAGGGTCCATGGTTTATGTAAGACAATTGTCTGTCTTCTTCCAAACGCGTCCATTGTATATGGTAGACTGGCCGAAGGGAAACATAAAAACGAAAATATACATTGTAAACATTGGAATATTCCCCTATGTTGTCATGTTAGTGATTACATTATTAGGGATGATTTCAATATGTTGTTTAAAAAATGCTATAGTATCTGTAACTTGAGGTCAATATCATGTTACCCAGCGGTTACCTCCTGCTGAGAAATGTTGCATTCGTACACACACGGGGGATAGAGAGAGAGAGAGAGAACGGGGAGAGAGAGAGTCAGAGAGTCAGAAAAAGAGTGAGTGAGAGAGGACGGGGGTAGAGAGAGATAGGGAGAGGGAGAGAGAGAGAGGAAGAGAGAGTCCGAAAGAGAGTGAGTGATAGAGACGGAGAGAGAGAGAGAGAATCAAAAGGGGTGGGGGTTATTGTACGTATTCAAATATTCCCGTTCTAAAGCTTGTGAGCAATAAGCAAATTGTACTTCAATCTCTACCCTAAAAGATAATAAGCAATCCATTATTTTGTTTTAAGTTTCCTTGTCATCGATCATGAACGACCGCCTCAAATCGTGGTAGATATTTTTTCTTCTAATATAATTACAGAAGAAAAAAAACACGCGTTAGGCTTTAGGAATATTCTTTCTCTTCTACCATCTCTCTCTATCTCTCTCTCTCTCTCTCTCTCTCTCTCTCTCTGATGGATGATCACTCAAAGGAGATACATTACTTGCCAAAGGAAATTAGTGCCGTGGCGGGAATCGAACCACGAACCATGTGATCGACAGTCCGGTGACGTACCCACTAGACCACGACCCCCACACCATCACCTCTAGTTTGATGAGTTGGTGCTTCATTTTTTATTTCGAAATGACTTTCAAAATTCGGTCCTTTAAAGATATAGACCAGTTTTTGGAAACCCCCCCCCCCCCCCCCTCTAAAAAAAAATGAAATGGAAGCTCTTATCCAATCATGTGAAAAATATGTTTTGACTAAATACAAATTTTGCCGGGAAACACCCTACTGATTGATATATTTGGTAAATTATTATTATCTATCCAGTCCGGATAGATATAATAATTCATCGCGTAGTCCCATATACATCTTTCTGTTTAATTTTACCAAGACTGGGCCAAATTTCTTATCATGTTGATGATTCCAGAACCTTGCAGTTCACACCAATACTTATGTGCTAGATGATCTACCTTTTCTAATCGATTTTACAATGCAATCGCATGACCAAAACTGGTCTTTACCTATACCATTTTGTTTGTAGTTGTTTTCATTTAGATACTTTTCTGAAATAATCACTTACCTTGACCGAAACTTTCGTTTAGCAGGCGAAATATATAGCACTCTTAAAAAATAGTGTTTACACATAGGCATTATATTACATTCAAAGATAAACAGATGAAATTTAAATCCACTTGAAGAGGTGTGGCATAATTGTATCTCGAATTCGAGCTATTTTGTACTTATTTCAAGTTTAAAGGGATAGTTGAGTTCTGTTTTCAGATCGCCTTCAAAGTGCATGGTTATTGCTCTTATTCTTATCTATGACAAAATGTGTGAAATTTAGCCAATACGATCATACCAATTCAGCTCCACTTTAAAAAAAGAACACAGTGACCGTTAATTAATTATTTAATTAAAAAAACAATACATGAGCCGGCTAATTGTTGGTAATATAAGCAACGCGAAAATGCCAACAATAAAGCCAACATCGGCATTGGCTGAAATACGACGTAAAAGGCGTTATTTCGTTTTTTTTCAACGTTTTTTTCAAATTTTTCAAAATATCTCATATTTGTGGTGGTACGCAAGTATTAGGAATCGTTATATTTAAGCCGTCTCTGAACCGATTTTGATCAAACAAAGATGATTTTGTCATTTAAATATTATGTTCTTTCAAATTCGACACTCAGTTTCTCATTATCTCACGAACAAATTATTTTGTGTAGCGCCCTCTGCAACAGAGCTCAACGATCCCTTTAATTGACTTTTCTCTAGTTCAGTATACCGATATGTAGGAATTATATATTTAAATTGGATTTTTGTTTCCCTTCTCCATCTCCTCTCTCTTCATTTCTCACTGCCCTGGTCCTCCTCTTCTCTCTCTCTCTCTCTCTCTCTCTCTCTATCTGTCGCTCTCTTTCCCTATGTCGCTCTCTCTTTCCCTATGTCGCTCTCTCTTTCCCTATGTCGCTCTCTCTTTCCCTATGTCGCTCTCTCTCTCCCTATGTGTGTCTCCCCTCCCCTATCTAATTCCCCTCTTTCTATTTATTTGGGCTTATTGTGTACACATTCACAAAATAACCCACTTTTCCGAATATCGTTAAAATAATGACCCTGTTTTCATTGAATTTCCTGCTCTATGTACAAAAGAAACTTCAAAGAAGAATAAATCCATCAATAAAGACATAATACTCCATTTTTCAAATCTAAAACATACATTATTTTATAATGTATGTTAATGTAAAGAGGTTTTTTTTCTTTCTCTCTCGCCCAATTCGTGACAAAATATTTAGCGCCGAATTAGCCAGCCGGTGAATAATTAGTAGAGGGGGGGGGGGTCCTAAATAAAACACAGATAAAGGGTGTCTTCAAAATTCTAAAACACCCCACTTTTGCAAAGGGGGGTATTTGAACACCTAAAACACCCCATGTTTGCCAGGGGCACCCAAAGCACACCTCCCCTAAATACGCCCTTGCACTGGACCTTACATATGGAAACAATTATTGCCACAAGATATTCGTTATATTTCAGGTATAGATTGCTTTCAAAATGCCTTCAAACTAATTTGTTCAAAGCGGCTTTCCAGTAGCCTAGATTTACTTTCACACTGTTTTTGTTCCATTTGTGTGTATTTTCGTGTAATTGTAGTTTTTCTTCTCCATTGCGCCTCGAACACATTAGTCATGTGTATTTGGCGCATTACAAATAATCTATATTATTATTATTATCGTTTGCCCCTCTATACCAAAATAATAGAGAAATAGGACCCGGTAGGATCGATGACGCCGAAGCCTTTGTGATAGGGCATAATATGCCCTCACGGAGTGCACGGTCACCGAGTATGGTAGGAATATTCCACAGGGAGTGGAGATGATGCACACTGTGAGTGAATGAATCCGATGACCGGGATTTACAAAATGATATCTGTGAAGCGCTTATGGCATTAACATATTTGTCGGTAATTGGTGGCTCGTTTTGTTGATAATCGGTGGCCTCGACATCCCTCCCCCTCCCCCAGTTAAAAAGGTCTAGTGACGCCCCTGATAATAACACAGTTTATAAACTCGAGATAATTTGTGCAATATACTACAGAAGTACCGGACCACCGTATTTGTGCATTGCGCAGCAACGAAGCATATACAACGTCTCACGACGTGACAGATCATGTTTCTCTAACTTCTAACCAATCAGAAGCCCTCGTTTTAGAAGTGCCGCTGGACATTGATGCGCCAAATGTGGTTCTCAAATTGTAAAAGATCCCTACTATTGGAGGGGGTAGGAGAAAGCAATTTTACGTCATATTACTCCAGGAAGTGCCTGAAAATGCGTCTAATGTGGTTCTAAAATTGCAAATGCTTATATACTCTGGTGAGACCCAGCCCGCTTGGTCGCTCCACTCCCTCGCCGCTAAAGTCTAGCTCTGTCGCTTCATCGTTTTACATGTATTTCACTCCATGCCATTTTGTGCCCCCCCCCTTAAAAAATTCCTGGATCCGCCACTGATGCCTATACCCCTTGAGCTTCGGGGGCTCCGCTCCCCCCCCCCCCCCCCAAAAAAAAAAAGGTTTTTTGCTCGTTACGCCACTGCAAGCAAGCGCAATGTATAAAATATCTGGGAGTTTGTCTAGACCAGCACATGACGTGGCAGGATCATGTGAAATACACTTCAAATAAAATTGCCTCTAGGTTGGCCCTACTTCGTATAGAGTTAGGAAATATCTCACAATTATTGATAGTGCCAAACTACTTGCCAATTCCCTTATCCTTCCTTATGATGACTGGTGTAGTGTCTCATAGAGTACTTGCAAAAACAGAACAAAAAATATCTTGATTAAGCAACACAAGCAGATGGCAAGAACACATCGATTTCCACTTCCGAAATGTTTAGTACCCTGAAATGGATTGATATTGAAAAAAGATGGGAGTTCAATAAAAAATAAATTAATGTATGATATTATGAATAATATTGCCCCATCATATTCATATGTCTGTGTTGACCCTGTCCGCCAATACTCATAGATACTCAACAAGGAATTCTGAAAATCAGTGTGGGCGTTATTATTCCAAGAATTAAAACAGAATGTGGAAAACGTGCCTTCTCAGTTAAATGGTGCTCTTCAGTGGAAAAGCCTACCACACTCCATGCGAAATGCTCAGACCAAGAATACTTTTTGTTCTCTCTATGATTTGCCTTTCTTTCTTTATTTCTTTCATGAATATTTACATTAATTTCTCAATATAATAATAATGTTATAATCTGAACAGATCATTGATAATAATCAGAGTATATTTGTATCGATTTGAAATTGCTCATTGAAATATTTCTTTCTTACTACGGCTTTGTTCATTATTTCACTCTTATTCTTTACTTATTTTCTGTTATACAGTATAATATCACTATGATTTGTATATTGTTGATATTGTTTATATTGTTCAAGTAGTTTGTATATTCATATAATGTAGCATTACATTTTGTTTACAGAGCCCCTGGAAGACAATACTGTGATTACTGACGGGGCTACCCTGTTTAAATAAAACGGAATAAATTAATAAATTAAAAAAAGAAGACGGCCCCTCCCCCCGAGCTCAAATGGGGGAGGGGGGCGGGGGTGTTGAGTAAAACAAAAATAGAGCTCCATACCCCCCCCCCCCCTCTCTCTCTCTCTCCTTCAGATGCCCAGTTGAAGCAGAATTCCTTTTACCAGAAGTTTCTGCCACTATTCAAATCTGTTGTTGAGAGGCACTGGAACGTCCATCCTCTATAAAGTTTTCAACCTATTAGGGTAGAGACTACCCAACGTGTGACGCCAGGGCAAATTAGGAAACTTTACGTCTCTACATTCAAGTAAATTCCAAGTAACTAAATAAAATGCCCACCAAAAGAGGGCAGCCTATTTATAATCGCTGTATTGACAACAACTGACTGCACTGGTGCTGAATTCGAATACGTTACGGTAAGCCTCCCGATTTTCTCGTAATGTCATTTATTTTAAGTAAACATAGCTTTACACGTGTATGAAATCTCATTTTATGATGAATTACGATTCTAATGAGGCTTAGAACACGGAATTTATAGATCTAGATATGTACTGTGCGAGAAAACGAAAGTCTGCGGGACCTGGCTTTGATCACGGCATCAGACTCTAGCCCCTAGAGCAGCCCGGTAGGTAACTCCAGGAAGCTCCGGCGTCGGCGTTACCCGGTAGCAGGCACGCGCAGTGCAGTGAGTGTGGATGAAGCTGAAGCAACACTATATCTTGGCCAGTGAGCTATAAAGTTGTCTCTGACTCTGAGCGTGGCATTGGCATTGCGTGGAATACTGCACCGCAAAATTTGCCTACATTTTATGAAATTATGACATGTCACTGATACTTGATACATGTACATGGTTCAAGTTGGTGTGTTGGTCCTCCACAATAGATCTACTTGTACTCTGAGTTTAACCACACATAGGAGCATCATACATCACTATCCTGGCCTGGCTGTGTAGTAAAAGCTGTGCTTTTGATTCTTAACATTTCAAACACCACTGTACAAAACTCAACTGATTTCACTCAAAATCGGTACTTTAGTGACAATAGATGACACCTAAATGGCAGTAAAATACATTTTTTTCAACTTACTGATGTTAAAAAGAATAATTTAAAAATTCAAATTGTAAGTCTAGTGTCAAACTTTGCTTACAGCTGCATCGGCATGCTTGTGTGCAGTCTATGCAATATTGTGTGTAGTGTATATTTGTGTATGGGTCTAATAATACCTGCCTCACAGCAGGCATGTAGTGCTAAAGGTCAATACGCATTAGCATTGACTCTCTATGCTTTGCTGGAGTGAGTTTAACTGGAGGTGCGTATAGTATTTTTTTGTTGCTTTTTTGTTTTTTTTTGTTGTTGACTGCAAATATATTAGGACTCTTAATTCTGCTTAAGTTAAAACTGTCTTAAATAACAAAACAAAAACAGCTTTGAGAATGGAAGGACATTTTTAATTCATTATAATTACTTGTGAGTTGTAATAGATACATGTAGGCTTTGTTGCTAATAACTTGATCTCTTTGTCTGTGTCTTTTGTTCAGTAAACTATCCCATCTACTGTGATCCAGACGATACAGAATGAAGCACTCGGTTGCAGGCGGAGCTGCCGCTATTCTTGAGAAGTCCAGAAGTCGTATGAGAGGTCAGCACTTTACATCAGATGGTAGAGGGACCTCCAAGAAAACTGAACAACCAAAACAGCCAAGCAAGAACACCGAAGATGATGACATTGCCGTGAGTTTCATGTGCTGCAGGCATTCATATCCATTGATGGTTTGCCATCTCAACAAAACACCCAATTATTTTTTATGGTTATCCTAATTCTCATATTACTGTTCTTTTTTGTACTGTATTACTATTAGGACAAGTTAAAGATAAACTTGAGTTCTGGTAAAAAAAAGAAAATTAATTCTCACAGAATCTAACGAAACTTACACTGAATGTTCAAGATTACAAATAAATGTCATGTGCCAAACAATTCTGGAAGAAAATGTATACTGGCTGAGTAATGAGCATAGAAAGATAAGGAAATCAGGGTAGTACTAGTCCCGACACCATGTGTGTTGTCCCATATACATCTTTCTGTGTAAGTGATTGTTACTTTACCAAGACTCTGCCAAATTTATGATTTTGATGACTCCAGAACCTTGCATTATACACCATTACTTACATGCTATATGATCAACTTTTCTGATCCATTTCACACCTTTTCTTTCACAATGCAATCGCATTACCAGAACTCAAGTTTATCTTTAAAAAAAAAAATCTTTCTTGTCTGGACTTTGTAAAAGATAGTGAGGGAAGCCCTTATGTTATTTTTGGATTTTTTGTTATTTTTTTAAAGATGGCAGCCATATATAAAATGGCTGCTGAGAGAAAGCTTTTTGATCATACACATTGTAAAGTGGATGATTTTTTATCACAAAAGTTTGTCTTCAGTTTGTCAAGTCAGAAACAAAAATCAGAAATTAAATAATTTTCTCTCTCTGTCACAGACCACATACAAGCACTGTACAGTGCAAAAAGTTAGTGCTTGTCTGCGGAAAATGTACTACAAATAAAATACAGTGGCACAGCAGTATGGTATTGTTCTTTTAATCAGTCCGCTACGTTCAAACTACAGAGTATACATAGAGATGTTAACAATATTGAAGCAGCATGCCACCACCAAAAAATGTTACGGGCAAGGTCAAGAAGACTATATATTTCATGTATTTGCCTGAATTGAAATTAATGAATTTACTTTACTTGAATTGAATATAGATAGAGGACCAATCGCCTTAAAGTAAAGAAAAAATAATTTGTACAAAACTTGATGACACATCCTATGGGTTAACAGTATGAACAGTTCAGGAGTATACAGAAAATACAGTATTGCAAGACCCAGCACATGACACCAAAGATGGTTTGGGTTGTGTACTTGCATCTTTTTAAAGTTTGGGTCTACTTCTGAAAGAGGAGAATATCAGCTTCAAAATGGTAAATTGCAACTCATCAAAGTTGCATTATTCCTAACCCAATCCAAAATGAGATGAATTCCAGTCTTATAGAATACTAGATGACAGAAAAAAGGCATTTCGATTTTAGAATGTGTAATTTTGTCAAGCAATCTGAATCACAAGAGGTTGTGCAAGCGCTGCAAGGTGACAAAAGAAGGATTACCGGTAGAACTGTAAAGTAGAGGTTTCTGTGAAGGAATTATCACAATGTCCTAGAACACTAATTAGCACATCCTGTTCCTTATGTCTCCAAGGAAATAATGTAATAGCTTACTCTGTTTTTAAAGTTATAGGACTATAGGAGATCAAAGAGAGACCAGTTGCCAGGGTCATAACAAACTCAAGATCATACAAACGTAGGTCAACAAAAGTTGCCAAACTTTTAGAGTATTTTATGCTTTCAATTTTTGAAACTACTTACATGTAGAAGAAAATATAATCTTGCGAGAAATACTGGTACTAAAAAGTAAGATTTGACCTTCCTGTCCAAATGCACATTTAATGTGCTCCAGGGACGGCCGAGAAAATTCCAAAGTGTGGGGGGGGGGACCAAGAAAAAAGGGCACCTACAAAGGGAAATCTCAAAGCAAAAATATACCATTTTTTTAGACATTGGTATACATGTAGTACATGGTGATTACATTATCAGGGATGATTTCAATATTTGTTTCACTTTATACACCATACAAGATATTGCTTAAGCATCATACTCTGCAGTTGGGTGTGATGATTCCAGTTGGCGATGGGTTATAAACTGTTGCTGTTTTATATTAACAACATCCCTTGTAGATACTGTCACCACCCAGGTATCTGCTCCATAGTAGTTTAGGGCCGAGTTTACTTCCAGGGTTAATGAACTTTACAAAAGATACAGAGTAATTTGTTCATGTTTCATGTTGCTCCTTTCTATTATCTGTCTTCATACAATAGGCCTATTTATCCCAGCTTTCAAAGAAGACATCTGGGAAAAAGGATGACATCGGTTCTGGAATGAGTGACTTGAGTCTTTCTGATGAAGCAAAGAACTCAAGTTCAATGAAGTTTATGAAAAAATCAAGGTAAGTATTTTAATTAAGACATCAATCATAAGGGTGTTGCAGAGCTGCCAACTAGTACGGATTTCCCGTAATTGGTACGGAAATTAACGACCATTACGGAATGTTGTTTGAAATTACGGATTTTTAATTTTTTTTAATTTTTTTTTATTTTTTTTTTTTTTTTTTTTATATATATATTCTTTTTTTCCCCCATTTTTCCTAGAAGACTGTGTTGTGATGATATGAAACTCATTATTTAACAACTTTTTGTGAGTAAAATCACCAAAAATTTCTGATAATCATGTGTCTGTGCAATGTTGGCGTGCCGTTTTTATTAGAGTCATAGCGCCGCATAGGAAATTACTGATTTATACCCAAAATTACTGATTTTGAGCCTTGTGATTACTGATTTTCTGTTCTGGAGGTTGGCAGCTCTGGTGTTGAGTGGTTAGTTAAATGCATCATTACATGCATCGTTACATGCAAGCAAGGTATTTTAATATCTTCTGCCACAATGGTTATTTGTTCGTCCATCTGTCTTGCTCTTTGTTACCATGATAAAATGAGGACTATCAAAGCAGTGAGCACTAACAAAAGAAAAACTTAAACGCGCTGACAAATATTTCGCTCAGTGGGTGGGGGGGGGGGTGTAAGTGAGCATTAAAAAAAATAAGGTAATATAACATTGAGTTTTTGTTGTACAAATGCCTTTTTGGTACAGGGCTTCATTAGGACCTGCTGAATGATGGTAGGTAGGAGCCCACGGCATATATATTCACATATGTGTGATTGAGGGCCCCATGGTGTTTGTACAACAAAAACTCAATGTTATATTACCTTATAAATTATTTGCGGGCTACGACGCGACTTCCCGCCCCACACCCTTATATGATATTCTTGCTGGGGGCTCCTACCCTAATATCGTTCAGTAGGTCCTAAGGAAGCCCTGTACCAAAAATGGTGCTTTTATCCGGCAAGTAACAGTAATCGATAAATTTGACGCTAAGCCATCTGACTAATTCGTATACTGACTTGATTAAAGTGAATTGAAATTAGTCCAACTAAAATAATTGATTTCATTTTCTGTTTTTCTTAAATGCAGCACTGTAAGTGCAGTACTACCTGGCTCTTCCCCGAAGTGCGCAGAGTATTCAACAGTCGGCAAGACCGATGTCAGGAAAGACGTCTACGAGCTTCACATCCAGTGCCCTTCAGCGAGCTTCAAAATATAATGCAAAGCTAGCTTCCAGAAGATAATAGTAGACAGTGATTCATCTGAAGATAGGTCCCGCGACCAGTACCAAGAACTTGATGATGTCACTGTGAATACTTCTAGCCCTCGTGTGCCCGAGAATAGAGACAAGTACCGATTCATGAAAAAGCCATCGGGTAAAGCTGAGCCAGTAGTCGATGGGGAATCTAAGCAAGAGTCTTCCTTTGCAACCCAACTAGAAAGTTACCCTCGCACGGCTTCTAATGCAACAGAGTCCAAGATGAAGGCAAAGCTATCAAACAAAGCAAAATCAGAAAGTGCCACAATGCCTTTGACATCCACTCCTGTTAGAAATACACAACAGAACAGCAGCAGAAGGAATGTGTACAACAAAATAATGGCAGAGCTTGATACCGATGAAGAGAGTATTGACTATTTGATAGGAGACACCGCGGAATACTCCTCTTTTGTGAAGGTATGGGTAATTTGGTTCTATTTTGATCGGCCACATGTTTATTTAAGAGGTTTATTTTTTCAGTCCGATTCAAAGCTTGCACATGAATTGGTGTGTGTGAGCTTTCTGTACACATAGCTACATGTAGATACAACAAGGTTTTCTTTTATATATAAGAGCTTTTGTAGAGGGAAAAATGAAGGGAACTTGGTCATTGAATTTCAATTGTATGATTAAAATGAGATACTCTACACATAGTTTAACTCTTTGATTTTTATAAATCCATCACTTTTAATAGCAGGGAATGAAATAAACATGCATGCCAGAGCCAAAAAGAAAGAAATTAATTAATTAATTCCTTGCAATGCTGGAGCGCTGTATAAACGGCTGCTAGGCTAAAGCCGGGGTAATAATAAATGTGCCTCGGAATAGAATTATCTAGATAGATGGCGCTATAGAAATGCCTATTATTATTATTATTATTAAGTAAGGTGACTCATGTGAGTGGTGCTCTTTTGCTTTGTGATGAAACAGTCATCATGAGCACTTATGAGAACAAAAAAATTGTCCTTGGGATTAAATTTATGCTTACCGGTAATGAATGAAGCAAAAAAACAATTTAAATCCTCGCTATAGCAAATTAGCAATACACATTCCCATGAAGCATTGCGCCTCCGATACCTCAGCAATTTTGTAGACGCTCTGACTTTCAGTGATTCTAAAACACGTATTCTGCTATAAAACGTTGGGCTGATAATTCATTATTTGCAATTCTTAATCTTGCTCCATAGTTACAAATTCTAAAAAATACAGAAGCAGTAAGCATTTGTAAACTATACCAGAAATAAGTACCAGCATTGGCGAACCGCCAGCACTTGGAGAAATTCTCTTGGGAAAAACTCGCACACTGCAACACAAGTGGCTTCTTTTCCCAATGATGATTGTACGCTATTGTCTGTATTTTTTAAGAATTTCCCGTGATATACAGCAGGGTCACATATTTATAGATACATTTACCAAAGGTCTACATTTTAAATAAATTTACATCATTAGAGATTTAGGCAAGACAACATTTTCTAATTCTTAGTCCTATTGACAGTGAAGTGCGAGTCCAATACTGTGTGGCCCGTTTTGACTGGAAGTTCATGTAATACTGCAAAATCCCAACACATTCACGAGTAAAAATAGAGCCCCATCTACATTGGCTTTTTTCAGGTACATGTATATGCTGTAGTAGAATTGGGCTTGAAAATATGTCTTGGATCATTTAATTTTGATTTTTATACCGGAGCCATTATCGTCTGTTACGGTCTGTACTGCTTTCTCATTAAAGGCAATACCTCAAGAACCACTTGAGATATGAACTTCAAACTTGACGATTGTATGTATCACAATTGGAAGACGCTCTGATTAGATTTGGGAGTAACTAGGTCAAAGGTAACAGGTCAACTTATGAAATTCCAGGTATTGGCATCGTTATCGTGATATCTCAAGAACCACTAGAGATATGAAGCTCAATTTTGGTGATAATATGTATTACCGTTGATAGTAAGGTTATCCGATCAGATTATAAGGTTCATAGGTCAAATTTCAAAGGTCACAGAGGTCAATTCCTGAAATTCCAGCTATTAGCCTTGCTATTGCAAAATCTCTATTACCTCTAGAGATATGAGGCTCAAACTTGGTCGTAGACATGTATGCATTACCATAGAAAGACAATCTGATCAGATTTGGGGGTTCAAAGGTCACAGAGGTCAATTTCTGAAATAACAAGTTTTAGCCTTGTTATTGTAAAAACTCAAGAACCACAAGAGATAGGCTCTTTGTTTCATAGTGATACATGTATGTCACACATAAATCTATCCATTTCCTATACTGAATTTAGTGCGGAGGCATATAGGAGACGCAGTGGCATTTGTCTTGTTTATTAATAGAATATTGCTTGCCAACATTTCTATTTTCTCTTTTCAGCTCAGAAC